>CAUYPK010022322.1:0-188693 GCA_963574355.1 Loris lydekkerianus
GACTCAGCAAGGCCCGGCCTGAAACTGCCTCTACCTAGATACAGCCAATGTGGTACCATGCCACTGGCCCGACCCTGTCACTCACCTCTTCCCCCACCTTCTTTCCCTGCCCCTTCTCCACAATAAAAAAAAAAAAATAAAAAAATAAAAAAAAAAAATAAAAGGAAACATTATACACGAGATATTCTATGGAATATACTCCTGGATATCACAGAGCACTGATTTTCAACCAGTGTGCCTGCCCTAAAATGATCTTAGGTGTGCCATAAAAAATTTTAAAGATTGGGCGGCAGCTGTGGCTCAAAGGAGTTGGGCACCAGCCCCATATACGGTAGGTGGCGGGTTCAAACCCAGCCCCGGCCAAAAACTGAAAAAAAAAAAAAAAAAAAGAAAGAAAAGAAAATATTGGCTCGGCGCCTGTGGCTCAAGCCGCTAAGGCGCCAGCCACATACACCTGAGCTGGTGGGTTCGAACCCAGCCCAGGCCTGCCAAGCAACAATGATGGCTGCAACCAAAAAAAAAGCCAAGCCTTGTGGTGGGCGCCTGTAGTCCCAGTTACTTGGGAGGCAGAGGCAGGAAAATCGCTTGAGCCCAGGAGTTGGAGGTTGCTGTGAGCTGTGATGCCATAGCACTCTACCCAGGTCAACAGCTTGAGGCTCTGTCTCAAAAAAAATTTTTTTAAAATATCATTAATTAAATTATTTTTGAAAGAAGTTCAAAGCTCCATAAGTGTACATATCAAAATTAAAACCTCTTCCAATGATTATATGACTATGTAATTGTGATAATAAAGAGACAGTTTATGTAAAAAAAAAAAATAAAAAATAAACTCTGTGAAGAGTACCTGATGGTTTAGTGAGTTCTTGTGCCATATGCTAAAATAAACCAAGTTCTTTAAAAAGCAAAAAGAAGGAGAAAGCAAATGTTTTATTCTCATGTATATAAAGGCATATATTTTAAAAATTTATTTCAATATAGCATCTTTTTAATGACCTGATTTTTTTTAAGTTTGAGATTTTTTTTTCCTTAAATTTCTGATTAAAGCAGCAAAGTAGAGTTACCATCTTGACTCTAAGTAGCTCTTCTCTCTCATTTTGAAGGTGGGGTAGGCCATTTGATTATGTCTGCTGTTGTGTGTGAACAATAAATACCAATAACACTAGCTATCAGTATTGACATCACCATGGTACCATGGTGCCGGGAGGTGTATGAGCTCACCTTACAGCCACTATGGAAAGTAGAAAGTGTTATCCCAATTTGTGGGTAAGAAAATTGAGGTCAAGGAAGTTAAGTGGCTTGCTAGGTATGCATTATTATATGTGACAGAGACAAATTTAGAACCTAACAGTAAATATTTGTTTTTTTAAAAAACTTCCTATCATAAGGGGATTGGTAAGGTCTCACCTAGTGGGCACAATGGAAGGATATACAGCATAGCCCCTGGGTGAACGGTTCAACTACGACTTGAACTTTACCTAACAAATGCAAACAATGTAGCCTAATCATTTGTACCCTCATATTCATCTGAAATTTAAAAAAGAAAAGTTCGTATCAGGGGCTGGGCTGGTGCCTCATACATGTAATCCTAGCACTCTGGGAGGCCTAGGAGGGAGGATACCTTGAGCTCAGGAATTTGAGACCAGCCTGAGCAAGAGCAAGAACTATCTCTATTAAACGTAGAAAAAATAAGGGGTGTTGTTTGTGGGCAGCTGTAGTCCCAGCTACTCGGGAGGCTGAGGCAGGAGGATCGTTTGAACCTACAAATTTGAAGTTGCTGTGAGCTAGGCTGAGGCCACAACACTCTAGCCTGGGTGACAGAGTAAGACTCTGCCTCAAAAAAAAAAAAAAAAAAAAATTCATAATAGGTGTAGAATGTGGACAAAACCTTTCTTATCATGAATGAGTATAATTTACAGATAGTTTAGGAAACCTATGTTTCTAGTTCTGAAAATTGAGCCTGCATTTGTTAGACCCTAGTCCAGGCGTGGGAATCTGCAGGCTAACTACCCTTTCAATCCAGTTTCTCTGTCATTAGCATTACTCCCCGGCTCTTATTTATTTGGGGCAGGAAAGAGGTTGGTGGATTACTCGTGATTATCCTATAGTTTCAGAAGAGAAAAACGTAAATAAAAACTTACCTGATGATTTTATTATTTGTTTTAGGTTACACAAAATAATTAAAGCGTTTTGTTTATTTTTGATTGTCATTGTTTTGAGCGTGACACTTGGGAAGCAATTTCATGGATGAAGTCCAGGCTGCTTCTTCCATGTCTCACAGTAGAAAACGGTCTCTCTCCTTCCACCTTTCTCATTTCTTCTGCTGCAAACCAGGCGATCTTTTGTTTATTTCTTTTCATTTTGCATTGTAAAATTCCATCTAGCCTTACCCCAGAGTCAGAAGAGGATGGGCTTCCTGCTTTCTTGAATTTCTGTTCCTCACACTGCTCACAAGCTGAGTGATCAGATTTCTCCTGTAAGAAAGGCATGTCTGCACTTTTTCTCCACTCTCCTCCTCATCTAATGAGTAAGGGATTTTCCATTAGCCAGAAAAATAATTTTTTCCATCATTTGTAGGACCTCCTTGAAAATCCAGAACCTCCACAGGACTGATCAGCTCTGTCCACTCTTCCCATAAACTTTGTGAATTCAAAATAACAGTCCATTTTTCAAATAGAACAGGTTGTTTCTTCCTCTGACCAATGATCAACTGTGTTCAAGAGCCAAAGAATGTACTCAGATTGTCACTAACCTCTTGTCATGGAATGACAGGCACATCATTTTCGTATCACACTGACAGGCACACAATTCCTGAAGTTTCTTTTTCTCAGATCACTTGGAGAATCCTTCCTAGAAGACATAACTGTTCCTGTTGTACGTAACTTCATTTTATGCAATTCTTGAGCTCTGGATGGGAACAGGAAAATCATTATCTCAGATAAGGTCTGACACAGGATCGGAAATTAAGACTACACTGTGGCTGGGTGCCTGTAGCTCAGCTGCTAGGATGCCAGCCACATACACCAGGGCTGGTGAGTTCAAACCGAGCCTGAGCTTGCCAAACAACAATGACAACTACAACCAAAAAATAGCTGGGCGTTGTGGCGGGTGCCTGTAGTCCCAGCTACGTGGGAGGCTAAGGTAAGAGAATTGCTTAAGCCCAAGAGTTTGAGGTTGCTGTGAGCTGAGTGATGCCACAGCACTCTACCAAGGGTGACATAGTGAGATTCTGTCTTAAAAAAAAAAAAAAAAACTACATGTGGCCTTCTAGGTCTGTAAGTGCAGGTTTTTGACTGAATCCAATTTTTGAAGAACAAATTATTTTATTGTTCACTTTTACATTTTTATTTTACTACTAATTTTTTTTTTTTTCAAGACAGAGTCCCACTCTGATGCCCTGAGTAGAGTGCTATGGCATCATAGCTCACAGCAACCTCAAACTCTTGGGCCCAAGTGATCCTCTTGGCTCAGCTTTCCAAGCAGCTGGGACTGCAGTTGCCCACCACAACACCAGGCTGTTCTTTTTAGAGATGAGGTCTTTCTCTTGCTCAGGCTGGTCTCAAACTCCTGAGCTCAGGCAATCCACCCACCTTGGCCTCCCAGAGTGCTCAGATTACAGGTGTGAGCCATTGTACCCTGCCTATTTTACTAATAATTTTAAAATGAGCTAGTTTAAAATGCCAAAGAATTAAATACGTTTCAACAAAATAATCCTCCCAGATTGACCAGCACAGTTAGATCATTGGTAAGGCATAAGGGCTGTACTGACAGCTGCGGTGCTCATGATTTAGTTCTAATGTCCTCCACCTGACCGGCAGCACGCCTGAACAAGGCTGGTTGGTGGGAGTTTATGGGAGTTGAGTTTTCTAGTCTGGTAATAGCTTTTGACAACAGTGCACTGTGTTTCTGTCTGAAGTGGTATTTATGAATAGCTGCACAACTCAACAGTATTTTTTAATTCTGTCTGTTCAACTACCCATCATGTCAAAGAAGCACAAGAGAATAACAAAGGAAGAAAACAGATTTTTTTAAGGAGGATGGGAATTCCAACATTATTATTATTGTTGTTAGTTTTTGCTAAAGATAAGACTGTTTGCTTTGTGATACTGCATTATCAACCTTAAAGAAATTCAATGCTCGTAGCATTATAACACCCTGGAGGGCCACAAATATTTTACATTAGATCTAGAGACATGAAAGGTTGTATTACAGAAATTAAAAGATGAAAAGCAAAAGCAAAGACAATTCTGACAAAATGCAATAAGACTTGGAAATAATGCCACTGAAGCAACTTATAAAGCAGCATATACACTCAGGAAAAAGGTAAGCCATTGGGTGATGTAGAGATTGTGAAAGAATACACTGTAAGGTTATGGGATGCTTAGGCCCTACTAACATCACCAAGTACAAATGACTGCCTCTTTCAAGGAGAACCTGATCAGCAGCATGAATTAGCCTTCAACTTAACAGAACTGCTTCATGCAATACTTCAAAGTAAATATATGTTATTTAAGTGCCTTGGAAGAATCCAACTGATACTACTAACTCAGCTCAGATTTTATACTTCATGCAGGTCGTAACAGAAGATTTTGTTTGTTATAAAGAGTTAACTGCTTTGGACACTCCTGAATTGAACATGGGGGATAGATATCTTCAAGACAACTTTTAAAATAAATGTCATAAAGGTGAATTGAATTGGGCAAATTTAGTGAGAGTATGTACAGACAGTGCACCTTGCATGACAGGAAAACATGAAGGGTTTATTGCACAAGATTAAAAAAAAAAAAAAAAACAGATCCAGATGCTCTCATGTTCTTTTTTTTTTTTGCACTGTATCTTGCATCAGCAACATCTCTGTGCAAAAAAAAGTTACTATTAAGTGACACTTTGCAACAAGTTTTAAGTGTTCTTAACTACATCTAAGCAAATGCGATATAGCCTCATCAGTTTTGCAACATGCTAAAGGTTTTTTGTTAGTTAGTTTGTTTGCTTTTAAGAAAGAGTGTTACTCTGTTGCCCAGGCTAGAGTGCCATGGCATCAGCCTCACTCACAGCAATCTCCAACTTCTGGGTTTAAGTGATTCTCATTTCTTAGCCTCTTTAAGTAGCTGGGACTACAGGTGCCACCACCAAGCTGGGCTAGTTTTTTCTATTTTTAGTAGGGGATGGGGTCCTGCTCTTCCTCAGGCTGGTCTCAAATTCCTGAGCTCAAGGGATCCTCCCTCCTTGGCCTTCCAGAGTGCCAGAATTATAGGCATGAACCATCATGCCCCGCCTGACGTTCTAAAGTTGAATGATGAAAGGTATTCGGGGTGGATTTGTCACATCATTCTAAAGTGGGTTGGCTATTGCAGAGACAGGTATAACCAAAATTTTGTCCCTGCAAGAACAGATAGTGAAATTTTATGAAGAACACAATCGGCAATGTGAATTATTGAAAAATATATTTCTATAGGAATGTAGCATTTCTGTGTGCTATCTTGTCACATCACAATGACTTGCATATTTCTTTGCAAGGTAAAACTAAGTCTACCCATGATACGTGGCAAAAAAAATTTAACTATTTCAAAAACGCTCTTTTTTCCAAATACTTTTTCTTCAACAGAACATCTCAGATGAACATTTCCCACAGTTAGCCAAGGTCATTCATTGATGAGCCAGATAATATATATGAATCATTTGAAGAATACGCAGCTTTTACAGACCTATTAATTGGAGAATACAATGAAAGGTTCAATGACTTTGAGAATCATGACATCACACTCAAATTAGCATTTCAGCCTCACTTAGTTGATATCACCAAGGCACCTAAAGAACTACACGTGGAATCGATTGAGCACTAAGTAAATGACATATTGAAGTCATTGTTTGATGCTAAGAAAGATCCTATTGAAATATGGGAAAATGCAGTAGAATTAGAATACCCATGCCTTCGGAAACATGCCTGGAAAATGCTTTCTTGGCTTTTCAGCTTCGTATTGTTTTGAATCTACATTCTTCCCCCTAACCCAAACCAAGATGCCCTTAAGGTCACAAATGACTGGTACCCATGTAGACAATCAACCGAAACTGCAGACCTCCATGCTGCAACCAAATATTCCAATGCTTTCCAACAAAAAGTAGACAAAACAAAGTCATTAAAAGTTTAGTTAACTTTGTAATTAACCAATACTTTTCATCATTTGCAATTATCAAGGACATAGTCGTTAGATTTCTATAAAATAATGTACATTTTTAAGTACAAGTATATCTAATTGACATTTCTTGGATGAGGCCTTATTTCACTGCAGCTAAATTGGTTCAGCCTTCCAACAAGAAAGAAAAGGTCTCCCCCACCCACCATCCGCCCTAGCCCATTTTCACCTTCCTGCAAACAGGAGCTGTTAGGTTGGAGCAGCAGTGGGTGAAATCAAGGCAAATGATTTAGCAGGATAAACTAAATAATAAGTCCTATCTAGGAAGTAAGTACTCTCCAGGGGAAATTATGGCAGAGACAGCAACAGTGTGTGCAGACACAGCTTGCTTGAAGACATGGTGGTATCCAGCAATGGAGAAGAAAAATTAAATGATCCATAGGGCAGCTGACCGGGAGGGAACCCAACCAAGGGAGACACTCCCTTCCCTCAGGGACGCCCAGACACACTTTGGAGAAGACTCTCCAGAGAAGTGGGGAGGTTCTAGACTAGAGGTTATAGAGTATTATGCCAGCAAATAGGGTAACCATGAAGACTCTAATATGAATAAGTGTTTATGCAAACAGTATGTGAAGAACGTAAAACAGATCTACCTGAACACTCTTAAAATGTATAACGTGAAATAAAGGCTAGAATGAAATACCACAAAATGATAAAAGTTACTGAGTCTGAATTGTGAAGTTATATGTGATTTTCTTTCATTTCTAATCTAAATCTTTTGTAATATTGTTATAGCATAATTTTTAAGAATTTTACCCAAAAAAAAGGTAAAGGGAGAAGAGATAAATTAACCAATGTTTTACATTCTATTGACCAACATTTCACATTATACAAGAACCATAAAAAGTTCTTAAAATCTAATATTTTTTCCTTTGTCCTCTTTTCAAAGTCGATTTTCAAGCTGCTTCTAATCTATTCCCTGTTTTGAACAAAACTGATCACTCCCACTCAGGATCAATTATGAGAGGTATTGTTTAAGCCTGTTGTACTTTTCTGGCTTGATGTCACTTGCGTGAGCCATACAGACTTGTCTAAATCTGAGTTGGATGTCCATGAAACTGCAGAAAAAAGCTGCCACCAGTTTGTAAAACAGCATAAGGCATGAATCAGATCCAAAGGAAAGGCAGATTCTCAGGTGAACAAATCAAAATACTTAGATGCCAAACTTGGGAGAGTGGGGTGGTTTCACACTGAAGTTGGAAACCCGATGCTAGGGAGAGAAATAGAATATTTCGCATTTAATAGGTTTACAGCTTAAATAAAACTAAACCTACTTCTGAAGATTATTTTAAAATAAAGTTTTAAGGATTTGCAGTATGTCTCTCTTACGAAATAAAATGCTTAGCCTCTCTAATAAAAGTTTAGTTCTTATGTTAATCTCGTTATGTTTAAACAAAAGCTTAGGCAGTGACCAGAAAACTGATTTAAAATTTTAGTTTTCAAAATATTGCTACGTAGCCAAGAACCTTGAAGAATGGCATGGCCCACATACCATTTGGCAGAGGATTAGAGGCTATTTCAAGGTGTCCTGATTTCGTTTGTTTTATCAAACCAGAGAGGCACCTGCCTATTGTCTCTACATATCCACATAGTAGATTCACTGTTTTCTAAAACTAAATTCCCATTGATAACCAAATTACTACTAATAAAGATTGGAAATAAATATATTAAAAGCTCTAGAAGGAATCAAAATAGGTTGCCCGCCTTGTAAATTTACCTGGTGCTAGGATATTTGGTCAAACTACATGTTATGCGTATCACAAGGCCAGAGATTACCAGTTAAAGCACTTCTACATTTCTATAGCACTCAATTCTAGATTCCTAATTAGTCACCAGTAAGTACTGGTGGATTTGTCTTATGTAAGCTGTGTAACAACCTGCTTTGATTTCCTACTCCTCCCTCTTCTCCCAGCTACGCGTCCTCCTCTGTCCCTCAGCAGCATACTTGAACTGTGTCTTATGCTCTTAGCAATTTCAGAATTATGGTCAGCCCTTCCTCTCCCCTGATGGACTCTAAACCCTTTGAAGACAGAGAGAACGCCTGTGTGCTGTTCCCATTCCTTACAGTGCCTGGCACATCGCAGACACCGAATACAAATTGATGGAAGAAGTGCTTGAAGGAAATAGTTGAAAGTCAATATGAGAGGCGGATAACTTCTTCTAGTTCCCAACCCTGAAATTGCTTATCTCTGATAAAATAAATCGAGGTTTATAGTTGTACTTGTAAGTGAACAGTAAAGGAAGCAGATGCAAATCGGTATTGTGCTTCATCTGCCTTACAGGGAAATCTCTGCAGATCACAGACTACACGCGCTGTGCTCGTAATGACTATGGCCTCCGTTTATTACATTCTCAATGCTGGGTAATACTTATGACAAGCAATACACTAAGATGTGAACTTTTTTTTTTTTTGTCTAAATGGAGCTGACTAGTCTTCTAGCAAAAAATGTTTATTTTTCTCCGTTCCTTTTTAAAAAATATCATAGTGCCTTTCATAGAAGATAGATCATATCTCTTGAGCATTATAAGCTTAGATCTCTGCCTTCTTAGATGCACTTTCATCAGAGTATTTTTCCACGACTTTTATAGTCATGGTGTGCAGGAGGGGAAGGAAGAACACTAACATTTACTCATTGCCTGTTGATAGCCAAATATTGTGTTAGGCAGTTTTATATGTGGTGTCCTGTTGAATCCTGCCCTATGAGATATGACCATTTTACATATCAAGAAACTGAAGCTCAGGAAGAGTCTTATAATAAATAATGAAGCCGAGATTCAAACCCAGGTTCATTTCCTTTTGAATCCTGCCACTTTTCTACTGCATTATGCTAAAGGTTTTTAGAATATTCATGAAAAATCTTGGAATGTTTTATTCCCTCCTGCCCAGTAGGTAGTAGAAGGTAGTGAGGGAAGGACGTGTGATGAGCAGAGAGGCGCTGGCTTCCCTAACAAGCGGCACAGGTAAGACGATGTGAATTATCCAAGCGTGTAAAATCTTTTTTTTTCTTTTTTTTTTTTGAGACAGAGTCTCACTCTGTCACCCTGGGGAGAGTACAGTGGGGCATAGTTCACAGCAGCCTTAAATTCTTGGGCTCAAGCTATCCTCCTGTCTTAGCCTCCCTAGTTGCTGGGACTACAGGTGCCCATCACAATACACAGCTGGTTTTCCTATTTTTAGTAGAAACAGGGTCTCACTCTTGCTCAAGTTGGTCTCAAACTCCTGAGTTCAGGCGATCCACCTGTCTTGGTCTCCCAAAGTGCTAGGATTACAGGTGTGAGCCATTGCTCCTGGCCTGGGATACAACCTCTTCTCCTTCATTCCTTAAAGCACCATTAACACAAGGCTGTTTCATGTAACAGATTTTTTTTTTTTTTTTTTACATTTGGGAATACAGTGGGTAATTTGGCTTAGAACAGAAAATAATTAAAATGTATATATTATAGGCCTGGGCGAGGTGGCTTATGCCTATAATCCCAGCACTCTGGGAGGCCAAGGCAGAAAGATTGCCTGAGTTCATGAGTTCAAGACCAGTCTGAGCTAGAGCGAGACCCCTCTCTAAAAATAGCTGGGCATTGTGGCAGGCACCTAGAGTCCCAGGTACTTGGGAGGCTGAGGCAAGAGAATTGCTTGAGCCCAGGAGTTTGAGGTTGCTGTGAGCTATGAAGCCACAGCACTCTACCAAGGATGACAAAGTGAGACTGTGTTTCAAAAAACAAAATTTCTATATTATAATCAAAATAATTACCTATTGTGCTCGCTTCAGCAGCACATGTACTAAAATTGGGACAAAAATAATTACCTATTATTGAGCCTTTAATATTTTGCCAGCTATTGTACCAAACATTTTACAAGCATTATTTCATTTAATATTCACACTATAAGGATATCCTTATACCCACTATCATACATCTGATAAGTTATGGGCAATCTACCTGCCTCAGCCTCCCAGAGTGCAAGGCTTATAGGTGTGAGCCACCATACCCATCCTTAACATATATTTTTTAATAGACTACATTGCTAAAATTTTGTATCACTACAAGAAAATTATACATATATATAATTTTTATTCTTGGGGATTAATAGTATATATACATATTTTTTGAGACAGAATCTCACTCTGTTGTTCTGGGTGAGTGCAATGGCATCATAGCTCACAGCAACCTCAAACTCTTGAGCTCTACTGTTTCTCTTGTATTAGCCTCCCAAATAGCTGGGACTTCAGGCACCAGCCACAATGCCCACCTATTTTTAGAGACAGGATCTCGCTCTTGCTCAGGCTAGTCTCAAACCTGTGAGTTTAGGCAATCTACTCCCCTTGGCCTCCCAGAGTGCTAGGATTACAGGCATGAGCCACCATGCCCGGCCTCAAGGAAATTATCTTTTAAATAGCAAAAGCAGTCTCTATAAACTGTCTTTGCATTTCTAGGCATATGAGAGCTTAATACTGAAATATTTAGCACTTTGATGCCTTCCAATCAAACCAGAATTGAAAGATAAATGTTATGAGCTCTAGTGGACAATATTAATTGTGATCTACCTAAGGCCTTTGGATATCAGGGTGCCTGAAGAAACAGGATGTCCTACCCAGGGGCGATTTTCTCCATGCCTAAAGGGAAAGCACCTTTAATTGCACAGATGATCTACATTATAGATCAGGAGCATAAATGGAAAAAATTTATATTAAATAACTGCATGAGATGAACAACACTTCAAAATTTTCAGATTATGCCTATGTCGAAGTAGAGGGAGAGGGAAGCTGACATTTATTGCATATTATTAGTATAATAATGTTTTAACAGGAGGTCCTAGATCTACCAAGATCAATGTTTTATAGAGGGTCGGGTATTAGGTTTCAGACAGGGCTCACTTTACTATTACCCTCTGCTACTCTGTTGACAAAAAAAAAAAAAAAAAACTGTCAAGAAAAAACATAGCTTTTATTACATTGCATTTTTAACACTGTTAGAAAATTCAGGCTTTTACAGACAGGCCAAATAACACAATAGTTTCAAATGCCATTCAACAGCACAGTGCTTTGGATCTCTTTTTTAACAGTATCATTTAGGTATAATTAACATACAATAAACGATACATATTTAAAGTTTCCAATTTGATAAATGCGCATCTCTAAAGTGATCACCACAATAAAAAAAAAACAAACAAAAAAAAACACACACTTATCATCCCATGAACGTCCTCATGCCCCGCTGTAATCCTTCCTTCCTCCAGACCTAGGCAACCACGGATCTGGTTTTTGTCAATATAATTTGAAGTTTTTATATTTTTTCTTTTTGAGACAGAGTTTTGCTTTGTTGCCAAGCTATCCCTTTGCCTTTGTATCCTTAGTAACTGGACTGCAGGAGCCTCCCACCACACCCTGCTAATTTTTTTATTTTTAGTAGGAATGGAGTCTTGCTTCTGCTTCTCTGGTCTTGAACTCCTGACCTCAAACAATCCTCCCACTTCCACCTGCCAGAGGACTGCAGGTGTGGGCCTCTGCATTGGCCAATTTTTTTTATAATTTTATAAAGATGTAATTATACAGTGTGTAGTCTTTTCTGGTCTGACTTCCTTCCTTCCGTTAATTACTTCATTCACGTTGTATATGTCATTAATTTGTTCCTTTTCATTGGTGAGAAGTGCCTTTTGTTTTTCGACACTGTTTTTTCCACGCATCCCTTCACTTGTCCCTCTTTTCTGTTCACCCCTGCTCTCTTTATCAAAACTATTAATACTTTCTCTATGGGTTGGTGCCCGTAGCTCAGTGGTTATGGTGCCAGCCACATATACCAAGGCTGACAGGTAGAGCCTGGCCCGGGCTGGTTAAACAACGACAACTACAATAAAGAAAAAAAGTAGCCAGGTGTTGTGGAGGGCACCTGTAGTCCCAGTTACTCGGGAGGCTGAGGCAAGAGAATCACTTAAGACCAAAAGTTTGAGGTTGCTGTGAGCTGTGATGCCACAGCACTCTACCGAGGGCGACATAGTAAGACTCTGTCTCAAAAAAAATTTTTTTTCTCTGATTTGTAAATTTCTGATTATACCCTTGTCATTTACCCAGGCATAATGGTCATCTGTGGTTTTGGATTTCCCTCTTACTTATGTTAATAGCACTCTCCTATCCTTTGTTTTTCATTTATTTATTTATTTATTTATTTATACACAGCCCCAGGCTAAAATGCAGTGGCATTAGCCTAGCTTACAGCAACCTCAAACTCCTGGGTTCAAGGGATCCTCCTGCCTCAGCCTCCTAGAGTGCTAGGATTATAGACATGAGCCACTATGCTCTGCCTCTCCTGTCCTTCAGACAACTGCATCATCCTTATTCCAGGTGGTCTGGTGGGACCTTCTGATTAGAGGGTGGACACTTACGACCCAGACTGGGCCAGAGTTCTTCCTTGAAGTTATCTGACTGAACCTCCTTTCTCTTGGCTTAGGAACTGTGAGAGTGTAATCCCAGATCTGTGTCAGTGAACTTGTAAAGAATGAGATTGGCACCTAGACTGAAACCCAGATGACAGATGGGGTAATTGAGTTCTGAGACAATCTTCTTGGATCTGGCTGCCAGTAAAGCCTGCTCCCCACTGGCTTTCTGCCTGTTAGTTGAGTGGGCGCCTTCATCCACTACCCAACTTATGGTAAGAGAACCCTTGTCTTGTTTCAGGAGGATCCCTCTTCCCATACTCTCAGCACATGTGATTCAGGTAAAACAGTCTCCACCCTGGCTTTAAGGATAAAGCATGTACCCATGCCCTAGCCACACACTCAATTCCCTTGGCCATAGTGACAGTGATTCAAGCTGAGCGAATTAGAGCTAATGTTTGTGCTACTGAGGATTTGCTCCCTTTTTTTTCTGTGCAACTTGAACCTGAAATTATAGAGCTACAGATACTGTAGCTAACTCTTGACCTAATGGGTGGATGAGCCACAGCCGCCAAAGGCAGAACAAAAGTAGAGACACCAGGTCCTAATGACATCTGGGCTATTGGCTAAGATATCCTTAGAGCCTTCACTACCCTTAATCTTTTCAGGTACATAAAAAAAATTCCCTTTCTGTATGATTTGAGTTGCTCTTCATGGCACTTACAACAGTGCAAATTGTCTCATTTAACTCTTACAACTTTATATTAATATCCCAGTTTTGCGTATGGGGAAACTCTTAGTGAAATAACCTACCAGCATTTCACGAAAGCAAAGCTAGGACTCCCATCCAATCCAGCTGATACCAAAACCCTATAACTGTGCAATATTGCTTCAGGGTAGAACCCTGACCTGCTTAGCTTATGTTTTTGTCTTCTTTCTTTCTGTTACATGGAGTTTAACACTATCAATGCAGCTCTCTCATTGTAGAAATAAAACTATATTTATAAGGCTTAATTCTCCTCCACCTTTCCCCCTCTTCTTACCTCTTTTCCTTCTCCCTCATTC
Source organism: Loris lydekkerianus (assembly GCA_963574355.1). Classification (NCBI taxonomy): domain Eukaryota; kingdom Metazoa; phylum Chordata; class Mammalia; order Primates; family Lorisidae; genus Loris; species Loris lydekkerianus. The sequence goes on from CAUYPK010022322.1 coordinate 13,621, forward strand.
TTGACCTCTTTTCCTTCTCCCTCATTTTTTATTTTTCCATTTTTGCCGATGTTAAATATGAAATATTTGCTCTGGTCCTCTTTTTACAGTTGATATCAATCCTAAAACGATCTGGAGGGGTCAATGTTGGCTTGGGTAAGATAAAATTAGTTGACTGGGAACTTGCACTTCTGAACTGGTAGCTGAAGACCAGAAGACTACAAATCACTCCTATTCGCTTACCTAAAGGTAAATCATTGGGTCAGATTTCAAAGATGACAACCATAAGGTCACCACTGCTCCCTCCCTTCTCTCAGGAAAAAAGATCATAATCATTCCCACAGTCTGCAGAGAAAATAGCCAATTGCCACATCCTCCTTCTTAACCTGCTTTATACGGAAAAACCTATATTGCCCCAACTCCTACTTTCCAACAATGCTTTTTTTTTAAAGGAAGGAATTTGTTAAGTCTTAAAGATAGCTTCATGTTATTCTTTATTTTTCAGAAAGCTGAAATGAACTTTGAATGTATTTTATTATTTAAGAGCCCACCTCTGCTTTTCCTCAGAGGCAGAACGTCAATCTAGTTAAGAGCAGTTAAATATTTTATTTCTTATTTTCTTTTCTTTTTATGTTTCTTTCTTTTTGATACAGTCTTACTTTGTTACCCTCGGTAGAGTGCCATGGCATCATAGCTCACAGAGACCTCAAACTTTTGGGCTCAAGCTATCCTCTTGCCTCAGCCTCCCTATCAGCTGGGACCACAAGGCGCCTGCCACAATGCTTGGCTATTTTTAGAGACCAGGTTTCCCTCTTTCTCAGACTGGTCTCTAACTCCTGAGCTCAGGCAATCCAGCAGCCTCTGTGATGGAATACAGGGGTGAGCCACCATTCTGGGCCTAATACCACATTTTAAGAAGAAAAAAACTATTTAATCCCTTCTTGGTCTCTTAATAGAACATTGTAGACATGTAGCCTTACTAGAACCCTGGAGATAACACTCTCCAAGCATTTTGCTGGTAACTAGAAAAAACATTTCGTTTTTAAGACAAAACATTTGAAAATTATGTTCATCGTAACTGCTAAGACTGAGTTTGGTTTCTAGATTCACTTCCCTAGTAAGAGTACATAACAACACTCTCCTGAAAGGTTTTCATAATTCTCCCTGGACTGGTACAATGTCTCAGATGTTATTAATCCTCTCGAGTTAAATCCAGTACTCCAAATTTGAAATTTTACATGTAAACAGGGAAGAAAATTTCCTCTTCAAATTTGTAACTTGTAGGTCCATAGAGATATTCTGACAATGATTTCAAGTAAATCTGGCTCTACAATTAACCTTCCAGTGACAGTCTACAACTATATCATTATGCAATGGTATAGATCTGTTTTGCAGATATTGAGATTGTACAAAATATTTATAAAAAATAAACATTAGGGTGGGGCTACATGTTTTGTTTTTGAAGCTGGTAGAGAAAAAAACCCTTTGATGATATTCTTCTCACATATAGTTTCATTTTTACCAAATATAAAATGATTTTGCTCAAGTGTTATTAGGGGAAGACAGTTGGTTGCTACCTTTAGCTTGATTTCCTCCATTCTTGTTGCAAAAGAATAGACTTCCTGAATGGTTCAGCCTAGCAAAATAGGGACTGGAACCAGACAAAAAAGTTTAGTCAATTATCTAATTTCTTTGAGAGTTTTTTAAAACAAACATTAATTAATAATTGGAAATGGTCCAGAAACCCAGGCGTGGGGAAAATTGTTTTGTAAATAAAACTATGTATTGATGTTGTATATAGCAGTGGTTCTCAAACTTTATTGTGGAGCAGAATCTTAGAGGATTTGGAAAAACCCAGCTTGCTGGTCCTCACCCCACAGTTTCTGATTCAGTTGGTCTGGAGTGAGGCCTGAGAATTTGGATTTCTGAGAAATTCCCAGGTAACATTGCTCTTGATGGCTCAGATACCTCACTTTGAGAACCAGCAATGCAAAGCAACTGGAAACTACCTTATTTCTTTTCAATATCTTACTTTATGGCTTTCATATTTGTTTCCCAGATAATGTCATTCTCAGAGTGTAAAGAACAGCAAAGATTTTTTTGCTTTCTGTGTCCAAAGTTCAACAACCTCTAAATTCTCCTCTCAATGTTTCTGTATACATCCTGTGACACAGCTATTCTATGGTTAACACATTTTAGGATACACTGGTTTTACTGGATAGGAAATTATTTTTAATCTCAGAACTTCTTGGAACTTCAAATATATAAATTTCATATATGTAAATGTACATTGTGAACCTCCCAAAGGGAGATAAAGTATGTGACATTTCCCAAGTGGATTTGAACTTTTAATTCTTCCTCGACCCCTCTCTGCAACTAAGCCCTAGGGAATAACCATTAAGCACAGTTTGGGAAATACTCTTAGTAAATAATTTTGTAATAGAAATTTTGATGTAATTTATAATTAGTTTTATAAAGCAAAAAAAAAAAAAAAATCTACATAACAACCTAGGACAAAGATAGACTAATATGCATAAAACATTATATATGAATTTTAAATTGATTTAGAAAAGTAATTAAATAAGCTCATTCATCCATTTTTCTGGTTATTATGTGACCTTTTCTTGATCAAATAATTTACTGGGCAATATAAAGAAAGAACTCACAGATTCTAATCTTTGTTGATCATCAAGCCTTTCCTGACCTTACCACCTAAAATACCCCTGCCAGGCCCCATCTCCAATTTATTTTCCATTACCCTTTCATTTTTTCATAACACTCTCATGATTATAAATTATCTTATGAATGCCTTAAGTGATGTACATGTTCACTGCTTATTTCCATCACTAGAATACGGTTCTATAAGGGCAATACCTTGTTTGTCTTATTTACTTCTATATCTTCAACATCTAGCAATGTGCTTGGCACGTGATATGCAGTCAGTAAATTTGTTTTGATTGAAAGAACAAATAGATCAATAAAATAATCACCTAAGTTCTAATTATGAAATTTCAATATGGTAATACAAGATGTAGGAGGAAGAGAGAGTTGGAGGAGACAGAATAATCTTTTTATTTCTCATGGAGTAATTTCAATCTAATGATGTGAAGGTGGAATTATTAATGCTGAAACTCCCTTCTTTGATGATTTTCAGTATTTACAAAGAGACAAAAAGCATACTGTTATTTTTCAAATAAGGCAAGTGTGTTAAATCCTTGCATATAAATAAGCCTTGTATACACATAATTTTTTCTCTGTAACTGAAAAAGAACACTGAAAATGATGCTATTTCTTGCTGTATTGTAAAGTTGACTTTGACTTTTTAGACAAATCTAAAAAGCATCATTAACAGTGCTTTTTAAAAAAACACACTTGTTCTAAAGAAAAGCTTGTTACATAATTCTTTCATATTTGCATTTTTGTATGGCAAACACGTGTTAAATATGTGTAGAGCATAATTGTTGCTAATTTACAGGTTCTGGTAATTTTTAAGGCAGAAGTCTAAGGGACATTTATGAATCTTCGATTTTACATTAGATAAGTTCAATTTTGGCCGACAAAACAAGAGAAAATCACCAGGCATGATTTTTAAGGGGAAAGGATTAATCTAGGAATCAAAAAAGTCAATTGTCAGAAGTCCTACACACATTACGTGATTTGAAATTGCATTCAAATGTGTTGCCTATTTCCCAGTGTTAAAATAGAAAAAAATACTCATATATCACTTCACAGGCCTTTCATGTGGTTAATTTTTTTTTCTTGTTTAAGTTGTCTACATCCGGTCCCTATTCTCTCCTTTCAATTCTCTCATTATCTCTCGCTAGGGGTTTAAGTTTGTTTTTACTTTATGCTTTTATCCTTATTAGTGACAAAAAGTGGGTCACTATTACTTTAGTTTATCTTCACTTTCACTCTGTCGTTCATTCCTGAACTAGCTTTTAGCCTCTGGGAAAAGAAGAAAGTAAAAACATTTACAGAAACTGGGCCAACCTCGCATGACCCATCTCCTCCAAGAAAACAAAACCTAACTTAACTGCAACAGTAGTTAGTCCTGCTTTTATAGCATCTTGGTTTCCGCTCTCATAACGTTCAGATTTTTAGTATAATTGCTTGTTGGTTATCTTAAATCAGGCTACACTCTGTCCTTAAAGAATCCAGCATCTTGCCCTGAATATAATAAAACATATATTTTAAAAATCGCACTGTAATTTAAATGAATAAATGCTGCATGACCGTGAATGACCGTGGCACTGGTACCCACTCACCCGCAATAAAGCAGGAAAGTTGTGGCAATCAACACGTTTCAATGTGGGTCCATTGACACCAACTCTCTAGAAAGCCAGTGGAACATTGTGGCACGGACACCTGGACAATGATTACCTGGATAATTTAAGCAAGAGTTTTGGTTTTGTTTGGGGATGGGAGAAATACGAAGGGGCTGTTACTCAGCTAATTCCTTCCCCAGTAGCTCTGCCCTCTCTTCTCACTCCAGCCATCCTCCCACAGTTCCCAAACGAGGCTGGGGGAGGCGGACGCCCCCTCTGCCGGGTGGGGGAGTTTCCCGGGGATACCCGCCCAAGCCCGGCCAGCAGGCCCCGCCCCCGGGCCGCAGGCCCCGCCCACCGCCGCCGCCGGCAGGGGTCGCGCTGCCCCCGGAGAGCTGTTCAGGCGCGGGTGGGGGACGCTCCCGCAGTCGGTCGCCTTTCTCCGCTGCCGCTGGTTGGATCGTTTCAATAAAAGTCTTTTTTTTTCTCTCTCTCTCTCTCTCTCTCTCTCTCGCTCGCTCTCCTCCAGAGAACAGGCGGAGGCGTCAATCCGCAGCCGCCAAGTGAGAACGCGACGCACAAGCAGGGAGCGAAAGCGGCCGCCCGCAGTCCCCTCCGCCGCCCCACGGTCCGGCCCCGGAGCCGGCGAGAAGAAGGAGCCAGCGCCCGTCGGTGCCGCCCGGTCAGCTCCCGGCCCTGCTTCTTCGAGGGGGATTAGTGGGCCGTCCGCGCGGCTCGGCGGCCCGGGAGCCATGTTGACCAGGGGGCTTGGCAACGCGTGAGGCACCCGCGGCCCCTCCCGGAGGCTCCGGACCCGCGGCGAGAGCCGGAAGGCGGCGGCGGAGGCCTCTGCGCTCGGAGGCGCCTCGGCTCTGCCGGCCGCTGGGACCCGGACCTGCATCCGGCTGCCGCGGGCGTCGGCGGAGCCGCCTTCCCTCCGCACTTGCTGGTGAGTTGGCGGCCGAGGACCGCCGCGCTTTCCGCCGCTGCCCGGCCGCCGCGGACCGAGGGGGGCCGGGAGGCTGCGTGGGACGGAGGCCGGGCTGGGGGCCGGTGGGGCCGCGGAGGCTCAGGCCCTGCGGGTAAGTTGAGCGTGGAGGCGCGTCGTGGCGGCTCGCGTGTGCCTGTCAGCCCTGGGTCCGGCGCGGTGCCCGGGGCGCCCGGCATTTCCGGGGGTGGGTGGGGTGCGGGCGTTCGCCGGGCTCCTTCCCGGGAGGCGCCCGCCGCCGCCGCCGCGCCACCTCCGGTGCTTGCGGCTGCTTGGGTCTCCATGGGAGGCCGATCTCCCCGCGGGGCGGACGGGGGAAGAGACTGAAAGTCCCCCGAGACACAAAGGTCCCCTCGGAGCGGGTGGAGCGGGTGCAGCGGGTGCAGCGGGCGGAGCGGGGGAAGGCAGGGGCGCGGGTCGGCGGGAGGTGAGCGAGGGGGCGGCGGGCGCGGCGCTCCCGGCTCCCTCCCAGACGTGGGGGGCGCAGAGGAGGGAGACCCCTGGCGTGGGGCGCGGGCGGAGACAAAGCCCGGGGCAGCCTCCTGCTGGCGGGTCACACCCCGGAGCGTTGGTGGAGAGCGGAGGTGGAGGGAACGTGGGAAACCCACAGAACCGACAGGGCAGGGGAAAGGGGGGGAGGAGGGTGCCAAGCGGTGTCTCCGGCGCAGTCGCTTTTCTCAGCGTTTTTGTGCCTGATGCCATTGCTCCCCAACTCAGCTGGATAGCTCCAGATCGCCTCCCTCCCATCACCCCCACTCTGCCACATTGCTTCTCCTGCGGTTTCCCCTTTATTCTCCCCCTACTTTTCACCACTCCTTTTCGGGTAAGCGCTATTTTGCCTTCAGCTCGGGGAACGTTTGCTAATGACAGGATGCCTGAGCTTGCTCTGACCCTGAACCGCCTTGAACTCCTCTCTCTTCCTCCCACCCTTTCCTTTCTGGGATCTATAATGTCACATGGCCATTAACAATTAGCTTTTCTTCTGCAAAAATGGCAAAATGATTTAGCTGAAATCCGTGGCGCCCCTGCTTTGCTTCATCATGTCCACCAAAGATACGAAATGAATAATCAGGTCCTAACAGGTCACTTTCTGGATACACAAGTGGCAAATTTTGGTTTGAGTCTTGGCAGTTCCTACGGTCAGCAAAGCCTATTCCAGGCACCCAGACCTTCTTTCACGTATCAGGAAATACAACTCAAAGACAATTCTTTCCTCAAACTTTGCTGTTTCTTTTTTGAGTCTTTGTTGATGGATTTCTTTTAAAGGCGTTTGTGCAGGAAGATCAAAGTAACAAATGAGTTACTGTATTTCAGAGTCACTTTGTTCACAGTTGGGCAGAAGAAAATGAGTGTGATTTTGAGACCTTTGATGCCTTGAGTAGACCACATGCCTGAGCTAGAAGTAGGAGTAAACTGAAATTTAAGAAAACAACATTTCTAGTGGTAATAGCATTGGTTTTGTTTGCTTCTTTTATGAGTCTGGGTTGGCTTATTTAGTAAACGTCTGGGGTGTTGCTTTGTTGATGAAGTCATTTCAGTCTTTGTAATTCTAACATCTGCATACTTCCATAAACAATGGGTTGGAACAAAAGAAAAAAGTGTGACTTATATTTAAGGAATATTCTTTATATATTTTTTGTTATGAGAGAGTATTGGAATATAAAGAGTTGGAAAACCATCTCTTAGGTCCGATGCACTAACAGTTTGAATGCTGGGCTTCAAAAAAAAGCACTGCTCTTTTTGAATTTAAGCTTCTATAAAATTATGAAAATATAAGTAGTTATTTATCATTTTTACAATGGAAATAAAAACTATTGAAATACGAATAGAAAGGAAGTGAAAAGAAAGCCAGTTTGATGTAGAGACATCAATGTTGATATCTTCTTGCTTGCTGCCCTTAAAGAGTTGGCACTATAAAAATTATTTGTGAAAGAGATCAGTGTAGTGACTAGTCTTTGAACTGTAGGTCTCCCTACCCCACCCCAAGATGTAAAACATTTTAGAGACCTATGTGAAACTTTTCTTTCATATTTACTAGGATACAATTAGATAATTGAAATTTAAGTGTTACTGGAAGGAACTCTATCAAAAAGTTAACAAAGTTTCTGGGTGGTAGGACTTACTGTTTATCAAAAAACATTTGTTTTAGTATTTTGCATATTTTCACATTACAATCAGAGGAAAAGATAACTGTAGAATAAAGTATCATTAATATTTTGTTTTGGCTGTTACTGTACTAAAAAGAAAGCTTCAATAAAATGTATCATTCTCATGGATTCAGGCCCAACAAAGTAACTTTCAGTATTAGGTATTTGAAATATTGTAGCCTGTCACATGTAGCTCTGATTACCAGGAGAAAAGAAATAGAGACACATAGTAAGGAAAGATGAAATTGGAAGAACAGATCAATATGTCTAGTAGTTTTGTGTATCCAGTAATCTTATTTTAAGAAGTCACTGATATTTACACAAATAGAAAATTTAAATTTTATTTGCTTTGTGCTAAGATTTTAAGGTATATGTTTGTTGATGTGTTTGTTTTCAGATATTGGTTCACTCCTACCTACATAATGGTAGAAAGAGATGGAATATAAAATTATTTTCTCTGCTCTCTCAATGCTCATTTTTTCCCCTTATTTTCAGCAATATTTTCTTTCCCTTATGATACAACTGTTTTATTGTGAATAATGGAAGCTATACTGGCAACTGAGGTAGCTATTTAAAAGTGAAGATAATTATGGCCTGTGATATTAAAAGAAGTTATCTGAACACAAAATTTTTACTATTTCCTTTGTTTCTAATAGTGCTGAATATTTATAAGGCATTACGTTTTGAATTTCTATTGCCATTCTCTTGTCTTTAAAAAATAATAGCATCACATCCTGGAGTTCTTTTACACAGCTTTTCTGTTTCTATGATGGGTAATTATTTAAATAAATATGTTAAGTACAGCATACAAAAATATTGTCTAGGGTACTCAATCTATTTTAAAAAATTGTCTCTCTTTTTATACAGGAAAAGGAAGAACAGTGTTAGGTTCTTTTGGATTTTGAATAAGTAATTTTTGCTTAAACTTTTAAATAGGAAATATTATTTAAAGTGTTTTTTAAAGGAATTATGGCATTTTGCATTTTAAATGCTGAAAAAATGTGCTTTATGTTGCATTTGCAAAGTGAAAAACTGCCTATGATAGGAAACCTGGTATAGCACACTAACATTCAACCTAGTGAGCAATTGGCAATTTCTTTGAACTGGTGGAGAGAGAACTGATTAGACTGGCTTTTGAAAATTCTTTGTCATTATTTTGTTCCCAGTACAGTTAGTTGGGTTACTTATGATAGCTGCAAAATACTGAGAGGAATTGCCAAGGGTTAGAAAATCTATTGAATATTACCTAAGTGTAGATTACCATTCCTAGCCTGTTTTCCCTTTTCTGTTGGCCAATGTGAAAAATCAATAGACATGTACCAGAAAATCTAATAAATAATGTTATTATTTATTGCAATAACCAAAGATGCTGAATACTATATTTGAGGAGGTAGATTTAAAGATCCCATGGCATATTGTAATGAGGTGAAAATTATCTTGCTCTCCAAAGTCTCCTTTCTAAAATAGTTTTTTTTATGTAACCTGATTTAGTCTACTCAAGCTGCCATAACAAAATATCATAAACTGGGTGGTTTAAAAAACAGACTGGAAGAGAGATCTCTCTTACCCCCTTTCACTTCTTGTAAGGGCACAAATCCTGTTATTAGAGTCCCACCCTCAGGACCTAATCTAAACCTATTTACTTTCCAAAGATCTACCTCCAATAACTGTCAAGGGAGGTTAGGGCTTCAACATAGTTTTGGGCACACACAAACATGTAGTCCATAACATACACTGTGTGAAAGAAATGACCTTTTCTGGTAGGCATTATGGAAAATGTTATTTTGTTAAGTCCTCAGATGAGCCTATCATAAAGGTATTGCCTCTGTTTTAATTTGAAACAGAGACCTTAGGTTAGGTAATTGTTTCCAGGGTCCTACAGGCTATGGTGACATTCCAGTTTAGGCATTCAAACCACTTTTCTACAATGCCTTTATGGAGATGGAATGTTAAAAAGTCAATGTACATGTCTGTACTTTTTAAACATTGATAAAATTAGAGAAGCTTATCAAAATTAGATTAAAATCAGAATGCTAAAAACATACTTACCATATATACAGATTTTTAAAATCATGGTCTTATCCGAGTTCATTGTGTATAACATGAGATGAATGTGGGTGCTAAAAATAAAAATTAAGCGGCCCCTGTTGCTCAGTGGGTAGAGTGCTGGACTCATACACTGAGGCTGGCAGTTCGAACCTGGCCCAGGCCAGCTAAAACAACAATGACACTTGCAACAACACCAAAAAAATAGCTGGGCGTTGTGGCAGGTGCCTGTAGTCCCAGCTCCTTGGGAGGCTGAGGCAAGAGATTCGCTTATGCCCAATTGTTTGAGGTTGCAGTGAGCTGTGACACCACAGCAGAATACCCAGGGTGACAAAGTGAGACTCTGTCTCAAAAAATAAATAAACTAATTAATTAATTAAAAAATTATACTTGGCGTTGTGATGCAAATACTGTCTGCCTTTTTTTAAAGCTTATATGTTTACTTATTTATTTTGATTTTACATGTGTTGTCTTCAAAGGGAAGACAGCCCATATGCATGATGTTATATGTGGGTTGTGTTAGTATTGGGTGAAAATTTTGCCTTACGGTAAATAAATTATATATACATAAATACATACATACATACATTGGTTTTGGCATTGGGATTTCTTATTTTAATTAAAGAATAAATTTTGAACTTAAAGTTTTATTAATATGTGGGTATATACCAGTGAAAAATGGAAGTATCAGACCAGATGGCACATTTTTCACAGTAACTTTTCATATTGAAAACCAATCCTTAAGACAAAACCTGCAAATTAGTATTACACAATTTATTTGTATACAACTTTATGGCCATCCTGTGTATCTCATCTCTTGTTCACGTTTAAGGAACAGAAAGTGTTATTGACCTGACCTAAAAGAGGTCCATAAAAGTGAAAAACCATGGAAGAAAATTTATTTTCTTTTGTTGCCATAATGGTTAATTAAAAAAAAAAAGATTTTGTCTGCCTTTTAATGGCATAATTTATTTCCTTTTATCCTTTTAGTGTAAATACTTCTTCTTTTTTTTTTTTTTTTTGAGACAGAATCTTACTATGCTGTCCTGGGTAGAGTGTTGTGACATCACAGCTCAGCAACCTCAAACTCTTTGGCACAAGTGATTCTCTTGCCTTAGCCTCTCTTGTACCTGGGACTACAGGCATCCGCCTCAATGCTCGGCTATTTTTCTTTGTTTATTTATTTGTTTAGCAGGCTCTGTGGGTTCAAACCCACCAGCCCTGGTGCATGTGGCTGGTGCCCTAACCACTGAGCTATGGGCACTGAGCCAAGTGTAAATACTTTTAAGAATACTCTAAATTTTATGTACATGTTCATAAACAGTTGGAAAGAACCCAAAGATAATTTCTTTTTATTGTTTCAGGTTCATTAAGGGTACAAAGAATTCATTTACACTGTTTGAAGCTGTGGTATATGTATACCATGGAATACTATTTAGCCATTACATCTTCTGTATTAACCTGAATAGAGTTGGAACACATTCTTCTGAGTAAAGTATCACAAGAATGGAGAAGCAAGAATCCAATATACTCAATATACTCGATGCTAATAAGATAACTTTTTTTTTTTTTTTTTACAATATTTTTGGTTAGTTACTTTGGCCTTCTCAAGTTATGTATTTAATTCTGCTATTCTTACAATTGATGGTCAATATTTGTTACTAAATATGTTTATGTTCAATATAAACAAAAGTTTATATTATTGTGAGAAATTGCCAAGTAATTATATTGATATTAATAGTTCTTACCATTCCAAATTTAGATGGATTATCCTCTAAATTAGTTAAATTTAACTAATGTATTAAATTTAAATATGTATTTTTAGTATTTTTTTAAAGTTAAACTTCTTAGGTAACAAGATTCGAGCTTTTAATATTTTTTATTACTGACTTATACTGCTATTTCTGGTGGGAAAAAGAGCTTTTCATTGATTGTGAGGTAAATTTGGATTCCTTAAGCACACTTTGGCCCCTTATGTTTGTCCTGTTAAATTAGTTTTAAGACGTTATCTTTATTTATGGCTCTGTTTGACTTCTATTTGATTTGTCAATTTAGGTGTGCAACCAATTAGTATCTTTAAAGTGTTTGTTATGTCCTCAACAACATGATATTAGTCATTGTTTATGCTGCAAACATATGATTTAATATGGTGATATTGTAACATGTGAAGTAACAGCAATATTGGCTGTCTGGGTATCTGTCTGTAGCTCTCTTGTAACCTCAGTGTCCCCTGGAAAGTCTTCATCAATATTTTTGGCTTTGTTCCCATCACCTTTATGCTGGTAAATCTCCATCTCTTTATTTCTAATGCAGACCTCTTTTTCTGAATTCTATTCCAGCTGCCTCCTAGATGATGCCTTCGTGCTCCCTACCCTACGCTGAACTCTTACCGTCCCCTCCATTCCCAGTCACAGTGGATGGCACCATCAGTCCAGTCACTTACGCCAAAAACTTTGGCAGCTTCTTTTGCTTTCCTGTTGTTCCTTCCTCCCAGCCCAGTCAGTCAAACTAAATCCTGTTAATTTTAATTCCTAAATATCTTTTTTTTTCCTTTTTAGAGACAGAGTCTCACTCACTATGTCACCCTCAGTAGAGCGCTGTGGTGTCACAACTCACAGCAACCTCCAACTCTTGGGCTTAAGCAATTCTCTTGCCTCAGCCTCCCAAGCAGCTGGGACTATAGGGGCCCACCACAACACCTGGCTATTTTTGGCTGCAGTTGTTACTGTTGTTTTAGCAGGCCCCTGCTGGACTCGAACCCGCCAGCCTCAGTGTATGTGGCTAGCACCATAACCTCTGTGCTACAGGCGCTGAGCCATTAATTCCTAAATATCTTTTAAATTATTTTTTCATGGGGCAGCACCTGTCGCTCAAAGGAGTAGGGCACTGGCCCCATATACTAGAGGTGGCAGGTTCAAACCTGGCCCTGGCCCTGGCCAAGGAAAAAAAAAACAAAACTGCAAAAAAAAAAATTATTTTTTCATGTGCCACATTCTTATGTAAGAGCTTTGGAATGTCTAACCTGATTCACTACTTCCAGTTTTCTCCCCCTTTTAATCTGCTTTTATTCTTTCCTTCTTTCTTTCTTTATTCTTTGTGTGTGTCTTCCCTTTTTATTGCTTTTTCCTTCCTTGCATCCATCCCTTCATCTGTCCCTGTCTGAAGTGTTTGCCTACACTGTACTAAGCACTATGTTAGGGACTAGGGTACAAAGATGAGGAAACTGGCGTGCTGACACTGCAATGCAATGGCACTTACTTCGAGAGAAATTCTCATTTTTGAGCTCAGACGTCACTTCCTCCCAAGTTGTCTTTGTTCCATTCTGACAGAGTTATTGGTGGTTCTGCTATATAGCATTTGTCTGTGATAGTACTTAATATATTATAATTGATTATTTATAAGCATCTCCCCCTTTTGGGTACCTACCATGTTTATTTTATTTCTGTCTTTCCCCCATATTATGTACTGTTTGATTGGAAGATGTGATGGGATTAGGAGAAACAGCACTCAGTTAGTAAATTAGTGTCAGTAGTCATGGCCTAGAAACAGTAAAGACTAAATTTTGATACAGTAGGAGATAGAAAGCCATCAAAGGTTTTGAACGTTGGAGCTACATGGTAGTGGCAGTATTTGTGTGAATATTCTAGAAGTAGTTTGTAGACCAACTTATAGGGGCTAAAAATACTGATCAATATCAAGGGCGAAATGTAGTATATCTGGAAAAAAATCTCAGTCCTAATGACACTGAGTTTAAGGTGTGTACTGGACTTAAATGTATCACTCTAAAGTACAGAGTTGCACCCATGTCATTCACAGTACCCTGATCGTTCATGTATACAGTTGACAGGAAACTTCATTTTTCAGTTGAATTACTGTAATTAAACCAAACTGTTCTATGGTCTACTTTTTAAATTTACAAATTGAGCTTTAAATTATACGTCTGCTATGGGGTTGTAAGGGGTGAGTTATAAGTAACAGATTCATTTTAGAAATCAGTTTGTAGTTATGGCTTGTTGCCATCTTGTTTCAAATATGACATTTAAAATACATTTTCATAATTTATGAGATTTGTTGCTTTCTCAGATTCTTCAGTTGATAGGAATTTTTTATATTGGTTAAACTTTTGAGACCATGATTTATTTATCTACATTGGTTATTTCAGAGAGAGTGGAGTCAGCATTGTGTCGTACAATAATTTTTGCTCCTAAGTTGGTTAACAGGGATTTTTGTCAATCCCTCTCTTCCTTGGATATTCTTATTATTTAAATTTCCATTTTCTTCTGAAGAAGCTATAAAATCATTGAAAGATTTATTTTAGGTGCATTTTTTGGGGGGTGGGGATCTTTAACTCAAGTTTCTATTATATAAAATTTAGAATTGGTTGTGTGTGTTCATATTTTTTCTCATAAAGACTACTTCAAAAATAATTGGTAACCATGTCATCATGAGCTAGTTACTTGAACGTTTAAGGGTCAGTTTCTTCTAAAAGATTGGAAAATAAATAATAGAAACTACTTGATACAGTTAGGGAAATTAAATGAGATAATGACTGTAAAGCTCTTTACAAAGTATCTTGCACATAATAAGCACTAACACTTGCCAATTATTTTTATATTACTCTTTATGTAATAAAAGGGAAGAGTGGTAATAAAATCATGTAACTGAACCATCCCTCAGGTTGATGAATTCTAAATCAGTGATTCACAAGGACAAGAGAATCAAAATCATCTCTTTGGCTTTTTAAACTGTGCATACCTCCTGGATTTTCTTAGGTGCCTCCACCCACACCGATGTGATAATCACTGTGGTAGTGAGTTAATGTTACTAAGGAGTATGTTGCATCCTTCGTGTTTGTTGGAGGGGCTGTAGACAGACCAGTGGAGTTAATAATCTATAACATCCAATTGTTGTTTCTTACCTAATGGCCAGTAGGAATAAGAAGTCATAATCTTCTATGAGCACATTAATAAGCTTTTGCAACCACAATTTTCTTTCACTTTTGCAACCACAATTTTCTTTCAAACATTTGCGCTTTTCTGTTCTCCTTTAGGCCTGTGCTTTACCATTGGCTTGACATCTTAACAGTCTAGATGCTTTTCTTGTTAGTTACTCGTATGTGGCTTATATATTTTTTTCTGAAATTAAAATGGAAAAACTAGTCATAAAACTTACCCATCAGAAACTTAATCATCAAAGAAGAAATTGACATCACACTTTGCTCTGGGTCATAAAATCTGCCTGCACTATCTATTACCTTTCATTGTTTCTTATCATAGTTTTTCTAGGTCAGTTGCCTTAACTTGAACTTCAGAAGCACTATTGTTGATTAAAAGGAGAGGGGAAAAAAAGTGAAAGGTGTGTATGTATGTGTGTGATCTCAAACTCTGACCCCAAACAACAGAACTAGTTTCTGCATTTGGGTTTTTAATGTTCTAGGCAATTCCTGATGGACACTGAAGTTCTAGAAATGCTTTTCTGGGGTTTGGCACCATATTAAGGAAAGGAAACACTCATATATAAATTGAATTTAAAGTAAAGGCAGAGCAGTGTGAAGAAGAGGAGGCGAGAATGACCCCCAACCGGACAAAGTCCGAGTGTCGCTGCATCCCCATGTCCAGCGCCTACGTCCCGCCGCCCTTGCCACAATGTCCAAGAGAAAGGCTGACGGGGAAGCTAAAGGCAATAAAGCTGAGGCGAAGGACGAACCACAGACAAGAGCCGCAAGGTCCTTTGCTAACCCTGCTCCCCCAAAGCCAGAGCCCAAGCCTGAAGAGGCCCTAGCAAAGAGGGGAGAGAAGGAACCCAAAGGGAAAAGCTGACGCAAGCCAGGAGGGGAGCAACCCTGCAGAAAATGGAGAGGCCAAAGAGACCAGGCCCAGAAAGCTGAGGGTGCTGGGGATGCCCAGTGAAGTGTGTGCACTTGTGATAACTGTGTGCTTCTGGGGACTGTACAGCTTGAAAAACTATTTTTTTATCAAGTTTTAGAAAAATGCAGAATTTTGTTGTACTTTTTTTTTAAGCTATGTTGTTAGCACACAAAACACTTCATTATTTGTTTGGGAAGGGGCATATGTCGCTAACACAATGTCTCCAAAGCTAGACTGATATGAGGGAAAATGTCTTTTCCCTCTAGTTTTGAGAGACTTCCTCTTGGTTCCCAAAAGGAGGGATTCTCCGATATCGACACAGCCACCTTGGCACAAATGCCTTGTGTTATGGAAAAACTAATTTGTTTTTATGTCCTAGTCTCCCTCTGCCTTCAGTATAGTCTTAACTCTCTTAAACCCAGTCACCTCCTGGGACCTGACCCCCAGTAATTGGTTACCAGTATGTTAAGGAATCTGGACTTTTCCAGTAACACCACTGAGATGGCATCCCTCAAAAGAGCAGCGGTTCCACTTGTAGATTGTTGGATCTTCAGATAAATTCTATCATTTTCATTTCTTTTCCTGAAAGTCAGGGTCGGCTTGTGAAAGTTGTTAAACAATATGCTAAATGTGAAATGTCAACCCTCACTTTAAACTTCCCTGCTCAGAGCATCCAAGGAAGACTTCATTGGGTTTTATAATGGCTTTCCGATTTTTGGTAGACCACTGAGGAAGGGAGTTTGAAAGTTGTTACATACAATCGTCTGCCATCTGCCCATGTTCTGCCTGAAATACCATGATTGTTTATGAAAAGTATCTTTAATTAAGCTGGATACAGTTTGACTTGGAAAAGAAATAAAGGCAAAGTGATTAAAACTTGCCGTCATTCTATCTTAGTTTTTTCCTCCCTTTTTTATCCTACTTTGGACTTTCCAGTTTTATCAGGTTTGGGGAGTTTTCTTAAGTTTATGTATAATTGTCTGTTCCAATTATTTTATATTCCTCTTGTAGATATCTTTGTGTTACTCTTTAGCTTGTTCCTTACCAGTGTTACTGTTTTCTATCTGTATAATCTCAATTATTATGTTTTTGAAGATTATTCTTAAAATGTAGGGACATATAATAATACAGAAAACAGGCAATCTAAATTCCCTAACACTTCAGATATTCCCTTTCTCTATTTTTTCATGTAAGGTTTTGTGTTTTTGTTTAAGATCCTTTATATCTTTTTCCTTTTTTTTTTTTGAGATGGGGTCTTACTATATTGCCCAGGCTGGTTTCAAACCTCCTGGGTCACTGCAGACTCCTGAGTAAACTTGAACTATAGGTACAGGTCACTGTGCCCAGCTGCAAGATTCTCTATATAATGTATCATAAGTTTTTTTTTTTTAAGGTACTGAATAATTCATATGGCTATCATTTTAAATATTTGTATTATTCTATCAAAACAGATTTAACCATTTCATAGTATATGATAATTCCTGCTTTTCATTTTTTGCTGTTTTAAATTGTGCTGACATACTTGAACATGTGACACCCATCCCTGCTCCTTCCCCTAATTTTATATTTCTTTAGGGTCCATACATATCTGGAAATAGATTTCCCATTCAAAGTCTGTGAACCCTTTTCTGCTATTTACTGTTACATCAATACCACTAGTAATGTGCCACATCTTTGTTTTGTGATATTACATTTAAAATATTTGCTTTTGATAATTAGTTTAGTTAAAAATGTAATTAGAGTAGAACCTGTGTAAGTTAACCACCAAAGGGACTGTAATAAACTAGTCTAGATATGGAGATGGTCAACATAAGGAGTAGCCCACTGTACTGATAGGTACATGTACTTTACTTTCTTGTACAGCTTTTATTAGATAATATCATACAAAATCATACGTAGTCAGAACAGTATAATCATATTTATAGTATTATACAAAATCAATGCATTTATTGTTTTCTCATGGTATAATCATTCTTTTTGAAAAAAGAGTCAGTCTTGGTCTGTTTCTTATTCTTTAGTACAAACGTAAGTGGAGAAAGTATCAGAGCACTGGCTGTACCGCTCAGTGTATCTGAGCATTTTGCACAGCAGATAACGTCAGCTGCATTATCAGGTGCCTGACATCCTCTCTTTTGGAGTCTCTGAAATTTCTGTGTCATCCTCATTTCTTCCACTTCATCAAATCCTTCACGTACTTTGACACTGGCCTATACTTTGGTCAATTTTGGTTGGAAAATTGCTTCTGTGTCGGTTCATTACAGTTTGCACAAAACCTTCAAAATCTCTTTCAAAGTCTGCCATGTGTGATGGACTGTCTGGTAGGACCAAAGCATTCTGCTCTTGAGCTGTTGCACGTCCAATTTTCTTAAAACACTTCTGTACAGTTTCTGGCTGAACATTATTCCAAGTATTTGTTACCCTTCATAATGAGGCTTCTGTTAGGCATCACCTTGAAAAAAACAGTCTGTACTTGTTGGCGTAAAAGATACCATCTTTGAAGCCTCTGGTGAAGTCCAGCAACTTTTTGATCGAACTCCTCTGCAACTTCTTCTGGAACTTCCTTGGATTCACCATGCAAAACTTTCTGGGAAATCTCATGTCACAGTTTAAATTTCTTGAGCCAACCACTTGATGGTTGGAAATCTGCCACTCCCAGTTCCTATGTGTTTTTTTTTTTTTTTTTTTTTTTTAAAGCAATGTCTTGAATGATCAGCCTTGAGATTCTGTTGTTAACTGCCCTCATTTGTTTGAAGCAGTTTAACCTGGCTTCATTGATTTCTTCGAGGGAAGTTTTCTGCCTTTAATGCTGTAGGTCTCTACTTTCCTTACCATATCTCTTCAAGTACTTATGTTTACATTTTTGGATGTTGGTAATTATGGTCTTACTAACACTAAAATACTCTGCCTATCTTTCTTTGGCTGCTACTTTCCCCCAAAATGTAGATCAGCCTTTTTCTTCAATGTCAGCTCATTGAGTTTTTTCCTTTGGGCCATCATCATGTCTCTGTTAACTATAAAACTTTTCAGTAATTGTAGGATGTACCTACAATTCAGACTGATCCTTCACTTGAAGAAAATCTTCTGTAACACATGATAAACAATAAGACATTAGGCCTAATCCAACATGTGGTGATAATAAAAAATGAAAAAAGAACTTGTATTAAAGAACAACAGTACAACTAAGGGGCAGGGCCCATATTTTCTACCCCTTACCATAGAGTAAACTCAACTGATCAAGTTATAGAGGGTAAATTAATATTGTGTGTCATAGTCTAAGTGGTGAAGATACAACTAACAGAGATGGTCAATATATAGAGGTCAGTCTTCCATAAAGTACATGTGGTGCATGTCTGTTCTGTGAAAATTAGGTCATTTTAAGAAGCTGGTCTGTGTAAGGAAGTAGTTGATTATGGAGTTTCTACTGTACTTACATTAGAATTTCTTTGATTGCTAGGATATTGTCCCTCCCAGTCCTATATTTCCCGTATTTCTTCCCCAAATTGCTAAGGAGAAAACTACTATTTCCTGAATATTGATATCTTATTTTTTTATATTATTTTTAATACTTTGTTTTATATCGAATTGTTATATAGAGGGTGGACGTAAAGTTTGTATGCAATTTAAAATAGCAACATAGTAAATTGCACACAAACTTTATGGATACCCTGTATTATTATTTTTAAAATATCTGAGATCATTTCTTTTGGTGATCTCTTTTTATACTTGTTCCAGTTTATTGTAATTAGCAGCATTTTAAAATATATCTTACTATGTGGTATGGCGAAACACTCATTTTTTTCTCCTAAAAATTTTGATATTCTTCTGTATGTATTTTTATTCTACTTTTATAAGTGGCAGGTTAAAATAAATGTAGACCTAGATGTGATAGTAAGGAAAGTTTATGGGAGAAAAACTGTAGTTTACCCTTTCAGCTCCCTAGATTTTTTTTTCCAAAACCGATCTCCCTACTGGCAAGCTTGAATTATCGGCATATTTATTAGATTTCCATCAGAATTGGAATAGCCATCCTCTTACCCATTGTCCATATTGTACCAGATTTTATTGAGAGTATCTCAGTATAAGATTAGGTAGTTTATGATATATTTTATCACTTTATTTATGTTTCCCCCAAATATGAACTTATGGTTACCAATGAGAGAAGGCGCGAACGGCATTTAGCTGAGGGTAGTAGGTAGCTTTCTCAGTGGAGGTGATGCCTAAGACAATTTGTTTCACAAATTAGAGAAAAGAGAAGAGAAGCACTTCCTCAGATAAAAGAACATGTAAAAAGGGGGTATGTAAAAATATTTTATATTTCTTTTAAAGTATCGTTCTTCTCTACCAGCCTAATGAGTATTTCCACGTACTAGATATAAGGAAAGGAGGGTGTTTGTGGAGGAAGTAGTGCAGCAGGAGATGAGATCAAAGAGGGAGACATTGCAGTAAGGAGTTAGGATTTTATTTATCTATGGAATTGAACTATTGAACTTTTGTTTTAGGCAGAATAGTATTTTCTGCGTTGGGACAATTTTGTAAACAAAAGAGCCACTTCGGAAAGTTGGATGAACAACCTTTCATGATACATCAGCATTTCAGAAGTAGTCTCAAAAAGTTGCTTCTCTATGTGAAAAATACTAAAAGGAGCTACTTGTGCCTTTCCCCCCTAGTTTGGTTTGCCTCAAAGACATTAAAATTGTTTATTATCTCTTATGAACACTTGGAAATACGTGTTCAAGTGGCAAACTCTCCGCCATTTTCATCTTCCAGTAAGGAAATGTTTCTATATATTAGAAATTGGTTTTATCATTTTACTGGTGAAATAAGAGATACAGATTTTCAAATGAAGAAATGATAGATCTTTTTATGTTAAGTATCAATATACAAACATTAATTGTTCTTTTACAAATGATTTTGTTTTTCTTTAGACTTTAAATACCTGCTAATGTAGGTGATCATATGGCACTTTCCATTTAATAATAGTAATTCAGTTAAATTACATGGAGTTTCTGAGACTAGGCTAATTTTAGCAGCTGTAGTGCATTTCAGCACTTTAAATAGAATGAGCTTGACTTAAAATGCCTCCATTTTACTAAACTTACAGAGGCTTTTTTGGTATGTAATTATTAAATTAGAACTATCTTGTCTCCTGGTGTGTATTTACTTTTCAGAAATGAATTTTTTCCTCCTTTCTTATTTGAATGCTTCAAATCCTTCTACTTTTGTAGGCATTTTCAGCTCTTTTTAAAGATTGAATTTAATTTTTTGAATAGATGAAACTCCAGAGTACATGCAGTGACATATCTATAGGTCAGTTTCATTTCCTCCTTGGCTTGCTCTTCCCTGTTTTCCTCCCTCATTCTTATAGTATCCTGTTTATCCCACCAGTGTTTTTTTTGTTTGTTTGTTTGTTTTTTCAGTTATAAACAATAGTATATTTTATTCTGGTGATCTTTTAATATCTAGATAAAGATCTTTATTGTTGACAGTGCTCCCCTTGACCATCAGTTGGCTGTAGTAATATTCAGGAGTGAGGTATGTGGCACTTTATCTAGGATGAGTTTGTGAACTTCATTGTCCCACTGCCTATATAATATTTTCTCGAACTGTCAGCTGAGAGGGCCTAGAAGCAGTGATACCTCTGTACCAATGAGCACACCCGGTACCCAGATTTTGGTTTCTAATACCATTCTCCAATAAAAGGAACTAGGTCTTCTTGCAGAAATGACTGATCCAAGGATTAGGGCAGGAAGTAAAAACACAACATGCACCTGGGACATCTTGTACTGTTGGAAAGTAAGGAACTACTTGAACAAAATAATGAGTGGGCTATGTCAAAGGGATACAGCCAACTGAAAGAGCTCCCAGTGGCCAATGTAGAATGATTGGAGCAACAGAGTAGAGTAGTGTTGGATTAGAAGCCAAAGTACAAAATTGAATTTATGAATTCATACTAATAGAAATAAATGATTAAACAGATAAATGGGGAGGAATAAACAAATCTCCTAAGCAGAGGAATTAATACATAGCTCTCAAAGGAAATATAAGTCTCCTCTCATTAACTGTGACTTCCTTCCAAAGAATGCAGCGTGGTAACTTAACATAGGAGAAACCCAACACATGCTCGCGGACACGTGATCAGAGTTAGCATCAGCAGTCAGAAATAATGTTGAGGGTATGACATGTTGAGAGTGGCACGTTACCTCTATAATGTTAAGGGTATGACGTGTTGAGAGTGGCGCTTCACCTCTATGGTCTTCTACCCACAAAAAGCATAATCCGTGTCTAATGAGAAAAACATCAGATCATAAGAAACATTCTGTAAAATACTTTAAAACTTCAGGGTCATCAAAAACAAGGATGTCCAAAAAACTGTCACAGCTAAGATAAGCCTAAGGAGACGACCATTACAATATAAAATGGAAACTGAGGATCTTGGAACAGAAATAGGACAATTAGGTATAAACTAAGGAAATCTAAATAACTAAATGAACTTAGTTAATAATAATGTGTCAGTATTGATTTATTATATAATGACAAATGAACTATATGAATGTAGGATCTTAATAGCACAAACTGTGTTCTAGGGGAAATCTGTAATTTTTTTGTAAACTTAAAACTATTCTGAAATAAAGTTTTTATTTTAAAAATAAAATAAATTTGTAATTCTGATACTGCCAAATTGTCATTTCATACGACTCTCTGAATGCACAAGAGACCTGTTTTCTCAGAGCCTGTTGAGGTGCATGTGTTGTCAGACTGGTTTATTGGTACTTCCCTCAGTATTATTGAGGGTTTTTTAAATATGTATTTAAGAGACATTTTACTTGTTTTTCCCTTCTGTGAACTCTTACATACTTTGTTTTCTTGTTAGGTCATTGATCTTTTTCATTTTGGTTTTAGGACTTCTCTATATGGAGAATTTCCCTTTATTGTGATTAGATGGATTGCATGTATGTATTTTTTAGATTATGATTTTTGTGTGCAAAACTTTTCACTTTTACGTGGTGATATATTTTTTTCTTTTATGTTTCTGGATTTTAAAATAGAAAAGTCTTTACCACTCCAAGATTATAAGGAAATTCATTCATATTTTATTCTGGTACTTATGATTTCTGTTTTTTATATTTAGATTTCAAAGTTTGGATTCTTCGATTCCTTCTGATCTTGAGACATTTTAAATGCCTAACTTTGTATTTCACATAACTCCTGCATTAGCATACCTGTGGCCTTATAGGTGCCTTAAATGTTTATAGTACAAAGAAATGCTTAAACATTTGGTGAATAACAAGTCTCCACTTTCTGGAAAGGATATTAAGACAAGTATTGTGTCATAATTCTGAATCATGGTTTGTAAATGATTTTACACTAATGAAAACTCCCTTAAAGTTTCTTTTTACTATTAAATTTTAGTATATTTTCTAGTACTTTTCCACTGATTATCAGTATTGTGCCTTGTTCACATATTAATTCAATTTTCCCCATCTTGTTTTTCATGGGATTCCTGCTTATTTTATTAAACAGGTCAGTGATCTTTTTTTCCATCTTCCTTAGAACTCCTCACTGGTTTTATGGTCCTCTGAGATTACTAAACTCTTTATTTGGTATTCTTTAGAAATTTAATTAATGGGCCAGTTAGCTGTTTCAGTTCATTAAGAAACTGGAGCAGTAATGTCAGTGGATGTTGCCTAATGTGCAGTGAGGATTTAGCATCACCTTTTATAAAGGTGTTTATAATATTTCCCCACAAAGGAATGAAACTAATATCACTAAACTGAGTTTTTGACAGACATTTGGGAAGCTATCTGATATTGTGGAATATTGGTTCCTGGAAAATACCACCAAAAATTTCCTATTGAATTTATTGCTTAAAGAAGTCCATGGATGGTACCACCTTTACAGAGTTGGTGGCCACTACAGGAGGTGGCAGTTCTGGTGGAAGAGCACCAAACCAGGACAGGACAGTTGGAGTATTTATATTAAGGTTTAGAGTCTGCTTTAAGATAGGTATTTTAATATGAAGCTTGATAAGAATTAGGTAAGGAACATGATATAGTACAATAGTTTAAGATTAACAGAGCAAAGCAAGGGTTTTGAGGTGAGATTTTTCAATCTTGGAAAATGAACAATCATTTGCTCCTATTTATTGAAAAACTGAATAATCTGATGTTGGTTTATATGGGATTTTGGGGAAGTTCCTGAAATGAACAATGAAGTTATTTGCAGGTCTTATCTGCCTAGGCAAGAGTTTCCTGGAATAGTGAAGTCATGTTGTTGAAGACAGCTGTATAGTGATAATGGAGATTGTAAACTTGAAGAAGACAGTTTCAGTTCTTAGCGTCCATTTAAAACCACAATAAACTTGAACATATATTATAACATATAACAGAAAAAGTCTGGTTCATAGGCCCATCTACAAAGAAAATGCATTCTCTTAGTGAATGGTTTGAGTTTGATTTTTTCCTTCTGAGGAATGAGACCTACCTAACCTTAATAACGAACGTGTTTAACATACTGAAAGAGGCAGTTG
This sequence comes from Loris lydekkerianus, assembly GCA_963574355.1. NCBI lineage: Eukaryota > Metazoa > Chordata > Mammalia > Primates > Lorisidae > Loris > Loris lydekkerianus. Next base: position 37,440 of record CAUYPK010022322.1, read on the forward strand.
AATATATGAGTCTGCAGTTTAGTAAAAGATCAGAGATGGAAATTTGGGAGTTATTGGATAGATGCTGTTGAAGCTATGCACCCTGAATGAGCTTACTTAAGGAAGAAATAGAGTGAGAAGAAAAATGCCTGGGCCTTCAGAGTCCAGTTCTAGTACATACAGCCACACTGGTGTGTGTATGTGTGGCCAGGGGTGGAGTGAATAAACCTGCCAGAGAGATTAGGATGTTGTCACAGGGAAGCCAAGGGAAGTGTTTTTAAGTTGATGAGGGAGTGATCAAACTCCTATAATTATAGGGAAGGAGAGGTGAGGGTATTGGTGTAGGTTAGTTGAGGAAATTTCTACCTTAAAGCTTCTGTCTTTAACTGTCCAAGTGTGTGTGTAAACACAGGCACTCAGTGGTGGTGGGTTGGGGAAAGGGTCCTCATGTAATCGTGGATAGTAGAGATTGTTTGGAGTAGACTTGGGGAGCGTGGGTGATCAAGCCCAGCACAGAAACACAGTCAGGTTATTGACCATTGTTAAGGCCCATTTAGGTTTGCTGATCCCAGCTGCTCTGTTGTGGCCTCTTCTGCAGCACTGCAATGAGCGGGTGCTGATGTGGATGAGGTAGATGGTAGAGGAGGACTGAGATGGCGAGCATGTGTTTGTGCGTTGGGATAGACACAAGTGGATGTGCCTTCTTCCTGCTTTCCGTTTCTGGAGTGACTGTGTTCTGAGTTACTTTGTTTCTGGTGGCTGTCTTTTCATGTCTTGATTGATATTTAGTCCATCTGCACTTATTTTTACTTCAGTGGGAAGTAAATTAAGTAGTTCTTCCCTGTCCCTGGTTGCCACAGGGTCTTGAGATTGCTGGTGTTGCTCTTAGGAAGAAGGAGGTTATTTGGATAGAATTACTAAGGAGGAATAGAGTTTACCAGTAGGTCAGAGGATAGGCTAGTTGTTCCTGGTAAAGTGATACCCTTGTGCCAAGCTGAGGCCAGAGCAAAACACTTGAAGGGAATAGAAGCTACAAATAATTTCCTTGAGGCTATGAAGCATTCACTGGAACTGTGTCTTTGGAAATGGGGCTGAAAAGTAGCCAGGTCCTTATACACCCAGGTGGAGAAAGACCTGTTGGCCTGAGATAAATTTTCACTTAACAGTTTCTTTGTACATTTGTAAGATACAAACAGTTGACAGAACTATTCAGTCTGTCGTGACATCCTTCATATAAGAATTGCCTGGTAGGAAATTCTGTTTGCAGATTAGTTATTTGAAAATGAGAATATTTTCATAGAAGTAAATTTAACGTCTTTGATCTCACATCACCCCATTATTTAATCTCTCATTTTGGCTGTGATTGTGGAAAGGGGGTTATTGGTGTGTAGCCTGCAATTTCATGTACAGGACATACATTTTGGCCAGGTGTGGTGGCTCATTCCTGTAATCTCAGTGCTCTGGGAAGCCGAAGTGGGAGGATCTCTTGAGCTCAGGAGGTTGGGACCTGCCTGAGCAAGAGCAGGACCCCCATCTCTACCAAAAATAGAACAAATTAGCCAGACATCCTGACAGACCCCTGTGTCCCAGCTACTCTCGAGGCTGAGGCAGCAGGAGGATTGCTTGAACCCAGGAGGTTGAGGTTGCTGTGAGCCAGGCTGATGCCATAGCACTCTAGCCTGGAGACAGACTCTATCTCAAAAAACAAACAACAGCAAAAAAAACCCAACCAAACAGTACAAATATTTTGTGTCTATAGTTTGGGAGTGTACAGTAGAGGAAGTAACATCTGTTGAATACTTACTGTGCTAGACACAATGCGTGCATTCAAATTTAGATCTCACAAGCTTTTGAGGTAGTTGTTAATCCCTTTCTCCAGAGAGTGAACTAAGCCTGGCTTCCTCAGTGTGACTTCTCACTCTCCCAATGTCCATACAAAGGAATCAGGACTTGTGTGGAGGTTGGGCTTCCTCTACAACTTACTCTTGATTTCTTTTTACAAAGGTAGACGTCTGTGCTGTAAACCCTTGATCTCTGGTGCTGTTGTATGTACTGTAATTAACATTTCACTATCAATGTTAGTTAAATGTAGGAATATGTTATCTCTCAGCTTTGGCGGATCAAAACTGAACAGATAGTAAGCAATAATGAAGCAAAGAGAGAATCAAGGCCCATATGGTCAATCTTTGATTAACTAGAATCCCTTTAATTCCATTTAATGGAGAATTCAAAGATAGCCAGAATAATACCCTATTTGTCAGAATTCTGGTTAATTCAAGTATTACCGTTTTTAAATAATTTTCCATATCCTCGTAGGAAATCTTTCTTTGAACATATTTTAAAGGCTGTCGTTTGTAATGCATGTATACACATTTCACCCTCTTTTTTTGGTCATTTTATGTTAATCTAATAATGGTACTTTATTTTTTCTGTTTGTAATATGCTGAGGTTTCTTAAATGAGATTAGAAGGATAGAAAATCCTACAAATTATAACAAAAACCTTTGGGAAAAAACAAAGTGGTTGCTGTTGAGTTTAGTCAAATACAGATTTTTCTTTTTACTTTTTTGGTTGAAATATGACTACCTAGCCTTTACCTTAGATCTTGTAAAGAAAATAGAGTTAGACTTGTTAATTGGCTCATTGTTATGTTTCCTCCCTGTTAGTTTTGGTATGTGAACAATTTCTTATTTTCCATTTAGCAAGTAATGTGGTAGAAGATTAAGGTTGTTCCCCTACCCCCCTCAAAAAAAGTTACAAAAAACCTTTTTGTGAAGATGATGGTAGTTTTATAGTTTTGAGGTTAAGTTAGTTAGCCCTAGAAAGATTCTTTTGGGGTGGAGTATTTTCAGTGTCTTTGAAGTTAACTGACTGTATAGGAGGATGGCTTTTTTTTTTCTCTCTTAAACAGACCTTTCCTTCCTCAAAGAAAAACTACAAGAAGGTTGAAGAGTGCTGGCATTTTTAATATGTTGCCAAGTCTTAACTGTTGCCAAGGAAGGAAAGTTGGCCACTATCCAGTAGAATTTGTCTTACAAAGATTTTAATAAAGTGTTAGATTTTAAGAAATGTGATAAATTACTGTGTCATAAATTACAGAATAACAAAATAACAGTTGTCCGTTCAGATGTCTTTTGGAGAGAAAGGCTAGAAAGTTGCCTACATATGTTCTTTCTCTCTCTTTTAAAACATGACAAGCAAATTCATATTTACCTTGTGCCAAGTATACTAAGAGCATTCCCCGTGAAACCTGCGTGAATATTTAGGAAGCAGGAAGTTTTATGAGATGTATACTTTAAAAACGTATCAAAGACAATCTACTATATAAAAGGCAGTACATATAGAAGATGATATACTTTTTGCTTATAATTGAAAAAAAGTCATGTGATACAGAATTGTTATTTTTGAAAGGAATTAAGGTTTCATTTGTACAGTCGCTATAAGAATGTGGCCTTTTAAATATCTAAATGTATATTATTACTTAATTCTTTCTGTGAAAATGAGATCTCTAAAGTGCTGTTTTAATTTCGTACTTTTGGAGTTAAGTGGTTAGAAGGGCAACTGATTGGCTGGGCTTCCCCGTATCTTCACTGTCAGTGGGGTCATCGTGTGTCACCTGTGTTGGCAAGTCTGATCATTTTCAGCCTTTCTAGGTTGATGATGTTCTTCATTTTGAGGCAGTACAGTACTGTTGAATTGTTGGTGCTAATTAGAGGGTAGAGTAGGTTGTTAATTTAGAAGTATTTAATAAGAAATAATATGGCTTGATAGAACAAAATTATTTTTTGGATGTGAATGATGTGATGAGGGTAGAAAGGGACACAATGTTTTTTAAAAAAACTTTAACATGGATTTGGTAGTAAAAGTGGAATAATGCAATGATTCCACAGTACCACTTGAGGCTTCTAGTAACTTTCATAAAATTTTGTATTCAAACTGTTTCCTTTTAAGAAGACTGTAATTCCCTACGATTTGAGACCCTGTTGTGCTTCTTTCCAGCCTTGTACGTTTCTTTAAAAACAAACAAACAAACAAAATAATAGCTTCCTCTTAAATATCTACTTCTAAGGAATCAGCTAATGCTTCTAAGGCAGTGGTTCTCGACCTTCCTAATGCCGCGACCCTTTACTACAGTTCCTCATGTTGTGGTGACCCCCCAACCATAAAATTATAGCAATGAACATAATTTTATGGTTGGGGGGTTCACCACAACATGAGGAACTGTATTAAAGGGTCGCGGCATCAGGGAGGTCGAGAACCACTGCCCTAAGGCATATTCGAGTCAGCACAATGGTTTCATAGAGAGGTATCAAAATATTCCATTTTCTAGTGAATATTAAACTAAAATGGGGAAAACGTCATCAATTGGAATATTAAAAAGAGGATATTTCCTATTTATGTTCATTTTAATTATTATTTTGGGGAGCTGAAAATACCTTTTAAGAATGAGTGGTAACAGCATCAGCTTGCACTCCAATTTTAAGAGGCACGGTGCCCAGAGAGGGCTCCAAAGCTACTTTGCTGGCTGCCTGATCTGTGGCAGCTGACTGGCCAGCTGCAGAGCACATTGGTCTGACCATGATTGCTTTCATCCTTGAGCAAAGCAAGTTAACACAATTTAAATCAAGAGACACATTATAGAAGCTCCCGACCCCAGGATAACCTCTCATATCCTACCTTTGAAAGAGGGAAAGTTCAGTTTCTTCCTAACTTCCAGCCACAAAAATGCATGGACGCATAGAGCCACATCTAGAGAATGTGACCTCTTGATTTTCTTTACGCCATATACTGGTAGGTCCAGAATTAGATTTTTACAGTTTTCCTTTGGAGTAAACTGGAGGAACATTAGCTGTAATCTACTGTTCTCTGTTGAAGAGAGAAATAATTCCTTCCCTCTCACACTCCTTATTTTTCCTACTGAAATCTTCATAAGCCATTCCTATAGATGCAGTCTAGATGGAATGATGTAGGCTGTGTTTATAAACTCTCTTCCTGAAAAGGTTCCAGAGTGTGACAACTCTTGTCTGTGTTGGACAGAGACCAATGTTTCTTGATGTACGCATTTTTTAAACCCATGCTTGCTTTTGATAAATCTAGGCCTCCCATTATTTCTGCATAGCCTTACCAGTCACTATAATGATTCTTCTTGGGGTTATTTTCTAGAGATTTTAACTTTGCTTTCATTGTGACTGCATATAAAACACTAAAAGTTATTGTATTGATAAGAAGAACAAATAATTATAATCAATTCCCAGCTCAACCTATAAATCCACTTTCTCTCCCATTCATTGAGAGTGCCATTAGTATAAAATAACTCTGAGGCTGGGCAGGGTGGCTCACTCCTGTAATCCAGCACTCTGGGAGGGGTGGAGGATTGCTTGAGGCCAGGAGTTCCCAAGACCGGCCTGGGCAACAGAGTGAGACCATGTCTCTACAAAAAAATTTAAAAATTAGCCAGATGCAATGGTGTGAACCTGTAGTCCCAGCTATTCAAGAGCCTGAGGCAAGAGGATTGCTTAAAGCCCAGGAGTTTGAGACTGTAGTGAGCTGTGATCTCACCATTGTACTGCAACCTGGGCAATAAAGCAAAAAAAAAAAAGTTATTTAGTTAATATCTTTCTATTTAGAAAAAAGAAAAGGACGCAGATATTTAACTAAAGTCACTTATGTTTCAGTTGTGTCCCTTTCCGTTGATTGATTGTATTGAGGCATCTGCATCTTGGCTAAATCCTAAGACCACTGATACATATTTATCACCTCTGATTGAGTTATGGGTACATCATATTGTTTTTGGATGGGACAGTGCAATCTAAATTGCAGTCTATAATTTAACTTATTTTTGAGATATTTTTATTTTCTTCATATCTGTTTTTTCCTAGATATTGTGATATTCTAGGTGTAATAATATAGTAGATATATGATAGTGGCTGTGACTTATTATATCTAGAATTAAGGGAGCTTTTCAGACGGATTTTTACTTTATATGAGGGACTACTAGGTCATGCTGCTTATAAAAGAAATGACTAAAATGGTTTGCTGTGTAGGAGGGGTAACATCTATGTTCATACAATAAATGGATGTGGCCTAGTTCTCTGTTGGAATGTCTAACACTTGGTAGTCTAACTTGCCTCTGTTCTCAAAAAGAGTTTATTAATAATTTTAAATAACTTCCATTCGATCCTATAATTCCTCTACTAGGTTTATATCCAGAAGACCAAAAATTGCATTATAACAAAGATATTTAAATGTCCTAATTTTATTGATGAAGACATTGACGTTTAAAAATGTCAGATAAACCAGCTATGTGAACACCTCCTGGATAGCAGAGCCCAGATGTGAACTGAGTTTTGCTAGGTTCAAAGCTAATGCCTTTCTGTTTGTTTGTTTGTTTGTTTGTTTATTTATTTGCCACATTGGAATACACAGTCTTCTGAACTACTAATCACCTTTTTTCATGTTAGGATAATAATAAAAATTAACTTCTCTACAGAGACTGGCATGATACAGGAAGTACCATTTACTATCTCTATTTACAAAGAGGCAAATTTTGCATAGAAAGGCTTGGGTGCAATCTTTATTGTCACTAGAAGAGTAATTTATTTTATTGGACAATTATATATTGATATTATGTACCAGATATTTTGCAACCCTCTAAAGTATGCATTACTTTTATGTCCATTTGAGGATGAGAAAACTGAGGCTTAGCAAAAGAAAGTAACTATCTCAAGTCATACAGAGACTGTATTGTTCACCTCTCAGTATGGCTAGGACAGAGAACAAAATCCTCTAACTTGAGAGGTTAATCTTCTTTCCAGGAAAACTAGGCAAGTGCACATTCAGTTACCTAATGAGTAACTGAAGCCATATTCACGTATTTGTCCAGTGGGGGAAAAAAATCACTTCCTTCTCTCTCTCTAGTTTCTTTGGATGGTCTGTAAATTAAACGGACATAAGACAGATTAACGAGAGAAATATGATTTTAATTATGTTATGTATACAAGGGAGTCCTACAAACATATGAGACTCAAAGAAGTTAACTAGTTGATTGAGGCTTATATATCAGCCAGAGTCACAGAGACGAGTGGGAGTTTAAGGATTCCCGGGAGGTGATGGAGACAATTATGGAGGGAAAGGCCTGGTTAAGGGGAGAGGGCCTACAAAAGCATGTTAAACAAAGACAAGGTTATGTAGGCTTAAGTCTATGCCTTCTCTATTGGCTGAGACTCTCTAGTAATTTAGTTATTTTCTTCCTAGTGTAGAGAGGGAAAGACCTTTACAAATGAAGGTTTCCTTTATAAATGCTAATTTCTTTTTTTTTTTTTTTAACATTGGTAAACATTTTTATTTGCTTTGTTCAGGGCACCAATGACTGGAGTGATTAAGATACTAATGGTCACTAATATAGCTCAGGAGGAAAGAGGGGGTCTGGATTGAGATGGAGAGATGATCCAGTTTGATCTTTGAATCCGTAGTAATTGCAGGAGCAGTTGTGGACATTTATTTTTCAGCTGCCTCTAGTTTCTGAACTTGCAGACAAAGGAGAACTCTGTTTCACAACTCTCATCCTTCCATTTCCTGTATCCTGAGCTTGAAGTCAGGCTGGCACAGCAGCCAGGACTGGCACTACCTGGGGCTCCAGTGTCCCAGTACTTGTAGGAAACCAGGGACCCACTGCTCCAGTGCCAACAGTGGTTCTCCTTGGGGTCGTGGAAGCCAGTCCAGACGCTGCAGTCAGCGGTGCTGTCTTCCTTACTCAGGGAGGCCATGAAGCACCCTCAGCCGGGGTGAGCACAGACACCAGGCTGCTGGAATGCATGTTCTGGCAGTAGAGCTCAGCATCAACCCAGGTTTCACGGTCCTCGTTAAAGTAGTCACAGTAGGAGCAATAGGCATTGGTGCCTTCCAGGAAGCTGATCTGGGCCTTGGGCAGCTCTGCGCTAATTTCTTTTACAAAGGTACCTTTTTTTTTCTGAGATTTTTAGCCTGCAGCTTCTCAATCTAATCAACTTAACATGAACTGAGAGAGGCAAATCTCAGTGTGATATATTTTGGTCTCCTGTGGTTCTGAACCCTATCAGTCCTTACTTGGTCAGTTTTTTATCAGATATTTTCACTGATTATAATCCTTGCGCTTGATCTGATTTTGTCTTTTTAAGTGACTTCACCACAAAAGAAAAACAAAATCAATTCCTATAAAGAGCTGAACCATTGCTACATGAACTGATAAGGTACTGAAACTTTGTGTTGGAAGCCATTTTTTTTTTAAAGGATGCATTAATTTAAAACAGAATTTATTGCCTGACTGCTTCAAAAAAGATAAAAAGGAAACCAAATACAAATGTGGTCAGGTGAAAAGGGATGGGAAGACCCATAGGCCTTCTCTCCTATAGGGAGTGGGAGGCCACATCAATCTGTTCTCATTATGCTTGGTCACAAAGTACATGAGGTTTTTTTTTTTTTTTGTCAACCAAGAGAGATAAAGAGTCTGTCTTAAATCTACGTTATTTAATAGACTAGGAAATAGGGTAGAGATTGTTTTAGTAATTTCCCCCACATCTACTTTAATCTGAATTCGATTGCTGCAACTATCATATCAACCAACTTTGCTATCACAAATGTGAGAGAAGGAGTCATGTGCTTACAAAAATGAACCTCCACTCCTATTCTCTTTTCTTCTTAAAGTGTCATTATGAAAGAATTATGCTAGTGTTTGATCACTCCACGTTTCTTTAAAATATTTAATTTGGGTTTTTTCTGATTAAAAAATTGTAGGCAAAACAGAACATGACATAAAATGTCAATGTTTGTAACAGAGGTATCAATATTTTTATTCGTGTACCTTCTCCCTCAGTAAAATATTTACTCTTTCCTATAATGAATTCAAGCATTTCTTTAAGCAGAAACTTTTAAGCTGTTTGCTAACGAGAACGGCAACATATGGTTTTCCTCTCCCACTTTTTAATATTTTGGTCTCCAGTGAATCCGCATACAAAAGCTTTCTTCCTTTAGTTGGATTCCACAAATGAAGGCTTTTCTTTTTCTGATTGTAGATTAGCCTGCCAAGAAACAAACACGAGCTGGAGAACATCACTTTAATTTATTGATGGGATACAGATGACACGGAAGTCTGTCCTCTTCTAGGCTTTTGGGAACGCTTTAGGCTGACCTAGCACAGCTGAGTTCATACGGCAAAGGAAGACTTTGCCAAAAACTGAAGCCCAGAGTCATTGCAAACCTCTGAACCAAAACATTCCTTTAGTGCTTGAATTTCCCTATAATTTGTGTAGATTCCCTTTTTGTCAATGAAGCTAGCAGTGGATGACTAGCTTAGTGTAATCAGACAAAACAACCGTCCCATTCATTCAGTAATTAGACGATAGCTGTACCGTGCTTTATGGTTTCCGTTCTTCATTCCTTCCTTTCTTTTCAAATCCTTGGAGACAAACTCTGGGATGTTTGGCAAAGTAGAGATTCTTGTTGAAAAATATCCTGTCTTTTTACTTCTGGGTTGTTAATAAGTTCTATTCTCAGAGGCAAAGCATTTGATGCACATGGTGGAGTGGGGAGGATCAATCCAGTAAAAATAAAAGCCTGGTCATGTATATTATCTTTTGCCTCACTTTATACTTTTTTGCCTTACCCAACACTGAGGAAGGTTTTTACTCTTCTGGTATCTAACATGCACCTACATGTATTTGATACACTATAAACTTTGTTACTATTTAGACTGTTCCTCTGCTTCTCAGTAGGAAGCAGAGACAGAAAGGGAAAATAAATGGAGAGGAAGGCTGTGAGATTAGAGTTCATCCACTCTAAAAGTGCGTGGCAGATTAAATTACTGCTTGGGAAACCGGGTTAAGAATTGTTTGCTAATACATTTCCTTCTTTTTTATTTTTTCTAAGCTATTTTTGTATCTTAAACCACTGGAAGAGAAGAGAAGGAAAGCTTCTACAAGAAAACAGTAATGCTATCACAGCTGCCATTGCCAGTATTGTCTTTACGTTGTAGAGGTGTCACCTGCACAAAACTGGTATGGTCTGAAGATCGTCTGGTCTTGTTAGAAAGGAGTCTTGGCTGCAAGTGACACAGTGTAAGCCAGTGGAAGGAAAGGGAGGACATTTTGGGTAGCTCTATCTAAACTAGGAAGGGTGGGAGTAGACCTGTGTTTAGGAATGTCTAGAAGCAGGGACCTCAGTCCTTGTCTGGATTCTTTCTCCTTTCCCTTCTCTGATTCTCCTTTAGCTGGATTGTTCCTCCCCCAATCCCACCCCAACCAATGACTTGGAACTGTGGCTAATATGGATAATAAAATTTTCAGCTTCAATTACAGCTCTGAAATAAAACATTGAAAAAGGATACTTTCTTCTCAAACTCCCAATTATCCAGAAAACACTATGATTTGCCTGGCTTGGCGACATGTCCCTTTTCTTGAACCAATCACTTTGAACATTGAGATGAGACATTATAACTGGCTCAAGCCTGTCCCTGACCCTACCTATCCCTGACCCTGCGGAGAAGGGCATGGATTCTACTTGAAGCGTAACAGAAGGAACATGAAGCAAATAAAAATTAGAGCCATCAGAAATTTCAGTCTCTGTTCCTCAGTTTATCCACTTATAAATAGTATTTGGGAATGCCATGGGTTGGGATTCGTCCCTAAAATATAGTATAACTTAATATTCCAAGTAGACTTTAGGTTTAACATTGGGGTTGCCAATGGAATTACAAAGGTGATGGTGTGTATAATCCTTGGTTTGATTCATGAGCGCAAGAACATTTTATATGTATTGAGGTTAATCACCCTTCTACTCTAAGGAACACTTAAAAGTTTTTTTTTTTTTTATCCCTAAGTATTAATCAATGGGAAAGTAGTACTAACAGTACATTACTATTAAATGGCAGTCTAATTTTTTCATTATTAAAATGGAAAACAAGTTGGCCTAAAGGTCAGCTACAGTGTGCAGGTGGAAAGGGGTACATAAAACTATCACCTTGTTCCAGAGTGGGGTGAACAATTTTTTTTCTATAAATAGCCAGATAATAAAAGCTTTGGCTTTGTGGGGGCATATAGTCTTTACTGTAGTTATCCAACTCTACACTTGAAGTGAGCGAGCAGCTACAGATAATATAAGTGAATGGGTGCAGTTGTGTTCCAATAAAACTTTATTTACAAATACAGGCTATGGGCGATATTTTATTCATCTTGACATTTATAATGCATGGTAAAGGACTGTATAAAATAAAATATTAAATAAATCCTATGCATTTTTAGCACTTAGAACTGTTTTTAAGTAACCTAAGAGTATATTTATACAAACTGCTTGATGAGAAGATTGGATATTAAATATAGTGAATGGAAGTTTAAAATAGTAATTCTTGGGTAAAAACATAACCACAATTAAACTATTTCCATTATTGAAAAGTACTTCCAGATGCACTATTTGCTTTATGTTAAATTTTTTTTTCAAGAATTAACATAACATTGATTGAAATTCAAATCTAATATGAACCTCAGGCATCAAAAGCATTTTTCATAGGATGTAAGCATACCTAAGCTTTTACCTGTTTTACTTCTGGGACAAAATGGTTATGGCAACGTATTTGAGCATATTTGTTCTTCTATTTGTAATGCTTTCAGTCATGTGAATGTACCATTATTATTTGACATTTGAAATATATCTCAATTGAAACATGAAACATTTTATGAACTAAAAATCTTGGAACTCCTTCAAGCAGAAGATCATATTTACAATATAACATTCAATATTTCCATTATGTTCCTTTATTTTTAGACATTTATTAGGTAGTTATAAAAAATCACTTTGGGACTAATATACTTTTAAAATGTGATGATTGTACTAAATAAGAAAATGTATTTTCCATATTTCATTCATTTTAAGATGCACTTTTTTTTTTTTTTTATGGTTTAACCTCTTCAAAGTCAAGCTTTTCTAATGATGGAAGACATCTTACAATTTTCTGTCTTCTAGGTTACAATCATGAAAGAGTTATAATTACCAGCATCAAATTGGTCTAAAAACCCACCCTTGGAAATTTATGGTAAGATACAGAATGTCAGCATGAATATTTACTTTATTTACATAGAGTCAGTCTGAGGGTCAGGGTCACCCAAGACTTTATGTTGGAAAGAAGTGCTCTGTGCAGAAAGTCACAGACATCAATGATGCTCAATCAATACTTGGTTTAGTAGAGCAGCCTCTAAATGCAAAGTAGTTTGGAAATATTTTTATTGATTTATTTTGCTAATGTATTCCTTTTTATATTAATATATACATGAGTGATACATAATAACATATATACCTAAAGAAGTCTAAAGGAGCTTTTCTAATAAGTAAAAAAAAAGTCTACATAATATAAAAGCACTGAGTCATGGTTTAATTGGAATCATTCTTTGTTTCAGTGGGATATGAGGTAATGGTGCTTCCTATAATCAATTACATGTTAGATGTAATGATGTAAAATAATATATATTTAAATATATACATATTATAGATATTTAAATATATATATATATTAAAATATTTGCACATATATTTGTATTTTTACAAATATATATGTAATAGTATATATTTAAATAGTATTATGTGTTAAAAATACATACATTTTTAAATTAATAAAGGCCACTTTTATTTTTTATACTTAAGTGATAATATTTATAATAAACCACTTTACTGCTCCTATTAAAGAAAATTCAACTTGTTAACTAAAAATGCATAGCAACTACAGCATCCACTTATTTTTTGAACTCCCTCTGACTTTTTAAAAATACAAGTTGAAAACATCCAGCTTGAATGCTTAATTTCAGTACACTGAATTCAAGAACAAATACACATTTGCAAGTATCAGGGTTAAATTATGATCTTCATGATCACTGTCAGGCTCAATACACCTTTGTTAGGTCATTAGTTAAGAAGTCCTGGGGAGAAGAACAAGGAGGGAGGCAACCACCAACCTTAATTCGGTCCTAAGTGTTGCTCACACCTGGGGAGGAGGGACATTTTACCAATCTGCCAATCAGAATTTAGCATGCCAACTACAAAAGGATGTGGAAGACTCTCTAGCCTAGCAACAGGTGTAATAGGGTCTTAGAGGTGACCCTGTTAGAGGTAGAAGTTAGGTCAAAGCAACATTGAAATGATTGGCAACCACACATTGTCAGGACAGCCTTAAGACTAATTATCACGTGGTCCACACTGCCCTGGTGGGCTTTCAGAGAGGCTCATGGGAAGTCTGCATGCGCAGTAAGACTCTGGTTCCCAGGTGACCTCTGAACCATGAGGTAGGCCTGACCAGCTGGTTTAAAAGAGAACTGCTGGCCATAACCTTTGTCTCATTGCCTCTACTTTGTTGTAACAATGGGGGTCTGTTTGCTGTGTACCGCAAACCTGTTTTGCTCTGTAAGCTTATACCTTGCTCTTACTCTGTAAACCTTTCAAAAACTTCCCTTTTTTGCTAAAACTTTACTTGCTCTTTTCAATTATTTTGGCAATTACCTTGAGCCACCACCACGCCACTGTAACAACCTTCATGTTTTCTTTTCAATGTTTTGATGATTTATTGCAAATAATTTATGGTGACATTTTACTGTCAATAAGAATAGTTTGGGACTATTAATCGGAATATTTTGAACTGCAAGTATAACAAAACTGATCCTTTTATTTACATAAGCTACTATCGTCATTATACCTAGAAATGATATATTTTGGAAAATAATTACTATCAATATCTACCACTTTAATTGAAACAGATGTGAATTCTTTTGTTGATGTGTCTGGGGTGGGAGTCCTTGGTCTGCTAGAAACCAAACCTATGGTTAGCTAAGGAACTATTTCTCTTTCCTCAGAAGATAATGTTTTAGTATGGACTTAAATACAAAATATTCCACAGTTAAGTACTGTCTATCACACGGCTATCTAGGTCTCAAATATAGCTTATTTTTAAATTGTTTTTGAGACAGTCTTACTCTGTTGCTCTGGCTAGACTGTCGTGGCTCACAGCTACCTCAAACTCTTGGACTCATGTGATCCTTTTCCCTCCGCCTCCCAAGCAGCTATAACTACAGGTGTTCACTATCACACCCAGCTAGGTTTTCTATTTTTAGTAGAGATGGATATCACTTTGCTCAGTCTGGTCTTAATCTCCTGGGGTCAAGTGATCTACCTTCCCCTGCCTCTTAGAGTGCTGGGATTATAGGTATGAGCCACTGCATGTGGCCCTAAAAGATAGTTTAATTAATGCCAAAAGGGATCATATATTTTGCCCTGAAATAACTAGTTTACTCTTCTGAGAGAAGAGGTAGAAGTTAGATCAAAGCAACACCGAAATGATTGGCAACCATGCATAGTCAACATCAACAGTAGTTTCTTCAGCGATGCTTGACTATAGTTTTGCACGATATGGAATGAGGTCACTTTGGAAGAAACATACCAAAATCAGATTCATAACTTTTCTATCATACTCTTCAATTATAATTATTTTGAAGATTTATGTTCATCTGTTCACATTTTAGCATGTCTCATCTGTGAGCACCAGTTATCAGCACACTCTGATTGCTGGTGATCTACTTCTTTTGCTAAATCACCCATTAAGGATTTTGCTAAATTATTAATGTTACTTTCATGATTCAAAGTAATTTTTCCTGCCTCTAGTATATTGGTAAGAAAGTCCTGGTTCACAACATGGTCCTTATAGTGATTTAATATATTTCTGTCTAAAATGTAAACATTAATTCATATTTTTTATTTAATTCTCATTTTGATAACTTTTAGGAGATAATATGAACTATCTAGGAGTCATATCATTTTAATAAATTTAAAGTAATTTTAATAAATTAAAGAATTGGCTTGGCTCCTATAGCTCAGCGCTTGGGAGCCAGCCACATACACTGGAGCTGGCGGGTTCGAACCCAGCCTGGGTCTGCCAAACAACAAGGACAACTACAACCAAAAAAAAAAAAAAAAAAAAAAAAAACCAAACAAAAAAACTAGCCAGGTATTGTGGAGGGCACTTGTACACCTGTAGTCCCAGCTGCTTGGGAGGCTGAGGCAAGAGAACCACTTAAGTCTAAGAGTTTGAGGTTGCTGTGATCTGTGACTCTACCAAGGGTGACATAGTGAGACTCTGTCTCAAAAAATTTTTTTTTGAAGAATTTGTTTCTGTTTTGGCAAAGGAGATGATTAGCTACAACTTTTAAAGTTACAAATGGATTATATATATCTGATTTTTTGGTATACGGATTTGATGAAATTAGTATTTGGAAGTGGAGCTGTATTACACCAGTAACACAATGTAGCAAGGCCTTTGGAACTAGAAGGTGGGTAAAGGCTTAAAGAATTTTGAGCAGCATGATAGAGAAAGCCTAAATATCCTTGAATAGACTATTAATAAAAATCTGGATTTGATGTCACCATCAAGTCAGGGCTCAGAAGAAGTGAGGAATGTTTCTTCTGGAAACTGGAGGAAGACGGATCCTTGCTATATCATGCCAGAAAGCTTAGCAAAATTGACCCTTACAGTCACTTGTGAAGCAGATGAACTTGGTTATATGAGTACATCTAAGGAGATTTTTACACAAAGTGTTGAAGGAATTCCATAGTTTCTTCTTATGGTTTATAGTAAAAGGTAAAGGTAGATAAATAAATTGAGGAAAGAATGATTAAACAGGCCAGGTACAGTCGCTCACGCCTGTAATCCTAGCACTCTGGGAGGTCAAGGCAGGTGTACCAGTTGAGATCAGGCATTCAAGACCAGCCTGAGTAAGAGTAAGACCCTGAGCAAAAGTAATTTCTCTACTAAAAATAGAAAAATTATCCAGGTGTGGTGGTGGGTGCCTGTAGTCCCAGCTACTCAGTAGGCTGGGCAGGGGAATCTCTTGAGCCCAGGAGTTTGAGGTTGCTATGAGCTATGATGCCATGGCAGTCTTACCAGGGCAACAGAATGAGACTGTATCTCAACAAATAAAATAAAAATGTTAAAAAGAACAGTTAAACAAAGAAGACAGGATTTTTATGATCTTAAAATTTCTCAGCCTGTACCATGGTAAAATTACTGTTAAGATGTGGCTTCTGAGCAGTGTCAGGAAAGTATGCTTTACAGAATAGGCTAAGTATGTGACATTAGAAATTAATACTAAAACCTCAGAAAGCTCGAAAGCACAGCGTATTCAGTCATACGAAGGACACTTTCAAGAGTATGTTTCATTCTCACTCAAACCGTGGGGCTTCTAGGAGACATCAGGGTGCTGGACCTCAGCCATCTCAGCAGGAGACTAAGATAGAGAAGGATTTATCCATTTATCCTAAGGGAGCGAACTCCACTGAAATCTGCAGATTTACCAAATTGTTGCGAAGATTATTTCAACAGAACATTTCCAGGTCAAATTAAAATGGGCAAAGAGAGTACAAAATAAAAAGAGGCTCTCAGACCCCCCAAACAACACAGCACTAAGTAGGCTGATATGACTGCTCACTCAAACACTCTACCTTCTGTGTGAAAGTGAACCAATAGCTTATGGGGTGGAGTCATATTACACACAAAACAGAAACTGTGAGAAAGAGAGTGGCACCTTATATAAAAGTTATTTCTTGGCCTTAAAACATAAGATAGGAAATGTTCAACATTTGCCTAGATGGATTTCAGAACTGCTGTGGATCAGCGATTCCTTTTTTCCTTCCATTTCCTCCTTTTTGAAGATGAATATCCATAGCCTCATCATATGCTTGTCCCATCACTGTATTTGAGTATGTTCCAGGCAAACAACTTTTCTCTTTAGTTTCATCGGTTCAAAAACGGAAAGACATTTTGTTCCAAAAGTTGTACTTAAAGGACTATACCCAGAACCTCATCTGCACCTGGGTCTGACTTAGAGGATAACATCTTGGACGTTAAGCTCAGTCTATAAAGAAATGAGATTCTTATAAGTTTTGGAAATGGGGGCAGATATTTTTTATAAGAGAAAGACTCCAGGATCATGGGAAGATGTGGAGACAGAATTTACGGTACACCTTCATACCACCTCCTGGTATACATGCCTTTGTGGAATCCTTTCCCCTTGAGTATGTGCAAGACCTGAGACTTGCTTCCAACTAGTGGAAAGTGGCAAAAGTGATGGAATGTATAGAGGCACTTGAACATGTTGCACAACAGTTTATCACTGTGTCATTGCAGTTTCTCTCTCTCTCCTACTTACTGGCTTTGAAGAAACAAGTTACCATGGGTAGTATAGCCACAGACTACCAACGACTCAAGAAGGCTCGCCAGTGGATCCTGTCTCACTTGACTTTGATAAGAATATCCCTGGCCACAAAAGATTCAAGGTCACTAGTTTGCTGCAAGTGAAATAGCTAAGCTATTCTATTAATTTTTGTTCTATTTTTTTTTTTCTAAAGTTGGAACATAAAGGAATCTATTTGCTTTTTCTTCATCCTCTGTGACAACTCAATTTTTAATTTAATCATTCAGTTTCCACAGGACTGATGGTAATTTTGGGTGTGCCAATGGCTGTGAAGAGTGCCTGTGTGTGTGTGTGTCTTTTGACTGTCTAATGCTGGTTCATTGCTAGTTCATTCACTGTTGCACTAGGAAAGAAGCATGTCTTTCATACTAAATGCAGAATACAAATGTCTACATACAATAACTAAGAAAATGCCATGAAGGCTACATTGAACAATTTGATGAGAATATTTCAGACTGCATATGAAACCAGCACATTGTACCCCTTGATTGCACATAGGTACACAGCTATGATTTAACAATAAAAAATAAAATAAAATAAAATAAAAAAAGAAATGCATGGAGGCTTCTTTGTGTTTGTAGCTCAGTTATCACCTTGTAGATTGGATGGTTAGTCTTTCTATAGCCTTTCTATAGACAGTATGTTGGGAATTAATATATTTTCATATATTTTCTTTAATCTTGTGAATGGACACTAGTTTTGTCTATTTAAGTAAAGGAACACATTTTTGTTCTTGGGTTCTGCATGTTCTGGAATTCTACATATGCTATAGCTCTGAATCGGTGGCTGCCAGCAAACTAGATCAACAAGCCCTATTATTACATTGATTCACAAAAGGTAAAGGAGAAAATTGAATTAATCATTCATTATGTGTATGTTCTCTGGAAACCAAACTCAGAATTGGGAAACTGGCTTCAGGTCATATTTCCCCCTGCCCCCCAGTCAAGTTTCTGCTCTTCTAAGCCATGTCGCCTTTGAATTGTCACGTCCATCTAAAGGTACACATGCTAACATGATATTATATAAACTTATGTTTACAGTTACTAGTTTTTTTTTTTATTAGCCTTCATTAAACCTTAAATTTTTTAAAAGATGATTTCATTTTCCCTCAAATTCACTCCTTTCTACCCTTTGCGAAGGGTTGCTGACAAGAGCTACTATAAATCTGAGCTTGAGGTGATAGGAGCACCTAGGTGTTCTAGCCACCTATCTGAATCTGTGGCTGCCAGCAAAATAGGAGATCAACTAGACTTACTATTACATTGATTCTTAAAAGGTAAAGATATGGTAGTACCACCTCAGGAGAGAACAAGAAGAGGAGAGAGCAAGCTTAATGTATGATTAATTAAGTTTTCTTTTAGGAATCAATGTAATAGTAAGGCTATCACCATAGGTAATAGAACACCTGTGTCTGCATGTGGATGAACATTGCTCAGCATTCCTTTCTTTCCTGCGTCTCTCCTCACTCTTCTCTCTTCATAGACCAAAAACTCTGAAGCAGAAAGAGGTCGGACTTCCCATACTAGCGTGTCTAGCACATCAGCAGGTGAAGGTTAGATTTGAATCCTCCTCCTCAGGTCTGTACTAGATTCAATACTGACTCTCAGTTGATTTGGAAAAATAAGCAGCTCTATGCCAGGAATGTTGCATTATGTATATATCCTTGTCAAAAATAGTGTTAGCATTATAGAAGTACCAGTATTAAAGATCCAATTTTAAACCTTTCAAATACTTTAATGAAAAACTGGAATAATTTCTCACATAAAAATGTATGTTTAGAATGGTGAGAATATTATCAGTATTCTTTCAAAGTGAGAAACTAATATAAAAATATTATGTTTTAATACAAGACAATTTTTGTCTACTTTGGTTAATTTGGTTTTGCACTTAGATTCAAATAATTTAAATATAAAAATTTAAATATTTGACACAGGATAACTTTCAAATTACCTGAGCGTATTTTATTAAAATGCTGGCTAATATATGCCTACCAACCCAGGCCCACCAGTATTTTGCTGCATTCATACAAAAACTTCTGGAAAAAGAAGTTACTTAACCAACAAACATGTGCAAGTCTGCTGTAGGTCGGAGCTGACTTGATTATTTATGTAAAATCATAATCCATTAATTCTTGTTATCTAGATTAACTTGTTGTATGGAATATAGCCCAGTTCATGTTCTTATTTCCTAATACTTCTGGAAGTACTTGAAGTAGAGTTCATGTTCTCTAGTCATTTAGTAAGTTTAAAAAATTTTCAAACTGAGCATTATTTTTTCTCCTCCTTTTCTTCTCTTTCTCTCTCTCTCTCCATGTACACATACATACATATACAAGCACATACACACATATACACATAAGTGTCAATAATTGGGTAGACACTGGAGTACTATTGTGAACTTCTCACAATATTGTAAATTCAGTGAGAAAAATCTTTCAACTCACCTGATCTCATTAATATTTGGAAATTATTGTTTCTGAATAGCCCTGTGAATCCATGAGATGAATTTGCCTTTCTGGTGTGCATCTTAACATTTCTTTGTGCTTGTTTTTCCTTGGCTCTTAGAAGCAGCAAGGAATTCTTTTTCATCTCTACCCTAGTTGTTGCCGGCATTGTATGTTGACTTTCTCAATATTCATTCTTCTGTTAAAGTCTAGGGGAAAAAAGCAAAACGATATTCAAGATCCCACCACTTGTAAGTCAGAGTGACCATGTAACAAGTTGTAGGCAATGTGATATTGAAGGAAATTTAGAGGGAACATTTCTGTCCATCTTTTATGAAATACAAGGACAAAGCCAGGTAAGGAAGAGGATTTTAATCTTTCCTCTCACACCTTTCTCTTATTTTCTTGTCTGTGATGCACAGAAGTCTAGTAGCCATCCCAGGAACATAAAGATGAACATCATGCATTAGAAAATGGCAGAAAAGAAATGTAGATGCCTCCTGATTATAGACCAGCAGGATTCCTGTTGTGGGAAAATTATATACTCCCCCTTCAGTCATTGTTTGTTGCATTTTCAGTGAAGCCCAACCCTACCTTTGCATCATGCTCTCACCTCTCCTTATTCTCTCCTGAGGTGGTACTGTCATTTCTGCCTCTCACACCTGAGATGTTGCTAACTAGAATGACTAATGCTCTTCTGTCCTCATTTCCCACTCAAGGGACGTAATGTCTAAAAAAAGAACAGTGGAGTGACAGGGATCATGATGAGGGCAAATTTTCCCCTACCTGTTGTTTTTCACTTCTGTATTTTTAACTTTCTTGGACAGTGGGTAATTTCTTCTCTCCATTGCCTCCGCTGTCAGCCACTTATGACCTATAGTCACGATAGTACTCACTATAGTAATACAGCATGTATTTTCTTTTGTTTTACTCAGCAGTATGCTAAAATAACTATTCATATTTACTACAGAAGTGTAAGGAAGATATCTCATGATATAATAATGAAGGAGGAAATTTGCTAGTTAAAATCATGATAAAATTGTAAATGAGTGATGATACCATTGGCTTAGGCAAATTTAGATGATGCAAAGGTAGACCAAATTTGGGCAAGAGCCTAAGAGAGTAAGGAACATGGGTATTAAACAGAAAGGATGAAGAAGAGAAATTGATGAGAAAGGAAAAGATAGAAAGAAACCTTGGGCTGTAGTTCTAATTTAGATAAAATGAATAATGAGAAAAAAATCACTGCTATTAGGGTCTCTAAAGGACTTTTTAAATTTGTAAAAGCAATATTTAGTTTGAATGGATAATTACTTGAACCTAAAACCTCTTCTATGTCTTCTCCTAACTTCAATTAAATTTGCTACATTTTGCCTGATTATCAGAAGGAAATATCTGACTCTGATCCTTGGTTTAATCTCAGGCCAAACAAGTGTTGAAAAAGTAGAATTATTTCATGAATTCAACCAAATCTTCTGCTTGAAGCCAATATTTTGAGGCTTCTTGAAAAATTACAGAAATTCTGTGGAGTGCTTGCTATGTCTCCAATTTCTCCCTTTTGAATATCATAGTGTTTTTACTTAATTATTTCCAAAATTTATTGTTTGTTATAACTTCATACAGTTGCTGACTCCAATTTTGAGAATCTGTGTGGCTCCTGAGTAGATGAAATTACTTCTGAAAAATGTTGCTAAGGCTTAGTCTTTCAGCTCATGTTATTGGCATGACCTAGGTTTTGGTCCAATAGTAGATACATGATGACCATAGATACATCTGAATTCTAGAAAATATTGTAGAAATTCAAGTTCTCTGTGGTATGCAGACATGAAGACTTTGCATCTTTTGTTACTATTAAAGGAGCTAGTCAGGGGATAAAGTTCATGCACAGAGAGGAGCAGACCTAATAGAAAGCCCAAGAAAATGAGTCCCTATCAATGTTGAAATCAACATGTCTCTGGATTTTTTCAAATGCTTAAGATAAAGAAACAAAACACAAAAGACCCTCTCTCCACCTTTACTATTGTAACATGTGACTTTTATTGAAATAGACTGACATTAAATTTAGCAATAGCAAAGAAGATATCGTTAAGTGAAAATATGGAACTGGTTCAAGCAAGCTGGGATTAGGTAGTGAGGAAAATTGCTTTGTCTTGTGCTGGAAAGTTAGTCTTCCTCATTTGTAGTTATGAAAGAGTTTATTAAACTTTGGCTCCTTGAATTCAGGGATAAGGATTATATTTAAGAAATGTCAGAATGCTAAAGTGTGTTGGAGCCTTCTTTTAACATTCACTAATGTTCTATGGTAAAGAACTTTGCTTCATTTGAAATCAGGCCTTCTGAAACTTGAGAGGAGTAAAAATATGTTTTGTTAAGAAATGTGTTCTGACTAGAGACTGTTATAAAAATTATTTGGAATCTGGTTATTTGGTTTCTCATAGGGTTGGAAATGCCAAATTGCTACCCTAATCTGAGATTAATATAAATAAAATCAAAAGGAGGAGACTCAGCAAGAGGTAAAATTAGAATATAGGAGAGGGCCTAATTTCCCAGTCTTTCTCCCACTTACTCTCTTGAGCCTTATCTGCCTGTCAAAATGTGAAACTATTTCTTGTCTTGTTGAAACACCTGGGACATAGCTGGGGGTAGGAGCATATTATATTTGCCTTGTCAGTCATAGGATTTTGGGTGGAAAGTACTAAGCCAAGGGCTAGGTGTATGGGCATAACATCAAAGCCGGCTTCTAGGAAACAAAAGTTTCCACGTTTAAGTCCAACAACTCTTATAAGACAACATCTATGACTTTAACTACTACTGCTTGATATGGGCTAGAAGCAAATGGATTTGCTTATCTTTCTTCAAAAGGATTTGCTTATCTTTCTTAACTTTTTAAGAGAGCAATAGATGTATTGCCAGCAAAACTCAATCAACCCCGATTTGACTTTCTCTGGGCTCCAAATTCACACCATTAGAAAACTGCTAAGGCAGTCAGCTACCAGATAAGGCAGCCATACCATTATTGATCCCTAATGTGGCAATGGGGAAAAATAAAGAATGAAAACCCTCCGTAAAAGCTGTCCTAGGAAGTGTTCCACATGCAAATAACAAAAGAACAGTGTTGATTTCAAATCTTCTTTTTTTCAAGTGTGAGTTTTCATTGTGATTACCCTGTTTTCTATCCACTAATAAATGCTGAATGTTGTAAGGTTGACAACTCAGCAGTAAGCTATTGATGCTTGAACCATTCTACTTGGAGAAGACTGTATCTGACACAGACACACTGGGCTTGTCCTAGGCACCTTAACTGAGAATTTTGAGTTCTCTTCATCTAGGAATGGAGGGAGTGTATTTAATGTAGGCACAGGGATTTTTGAAAGTGTATGTATGGGATGAAAAGTATGTTTGGATATTGGATGCTATAAGCAAAGATGTAGACTGTCATGAAGTCTCCCTTTGGTAACCTTTTCTACATCTATCACCTCCTTTTTCCTTACTTCACTATTTAATTAGCAAGGTCATTAGGTGTCCAGGAATACCACCGGACTGCTGACACTAGTGAACAGATCTCATGAGGGAAGAAGAAACTCCTTTTGGGGGGATTTCATAATTTGCTTCTGTACATTTCAGGTCAAAGTTATATGTGTGCCCTTCACCCAGAATGTGTACATTGTACATAGGGAATTAACCCAACCCATCCTCTTTGCTCCCACCTACTGGATACTTGTTGAGTTTTACAGAAAGCAGAAGCTCTTATCAAGTCATTCCTAAGCTCAACTCTACTTTTGGATCATTTTGTTTTGAAGAGTCAGTAAAGCGAATTTCATATCTATTCCATAAAAACTTAAATAATGCTTAGATCTTTTTCAAAAAAAAGAAAGAAATCCTATCTCCTTCACCTCTTATCTCTGTCTAGATAGTATTTTATTATCTTTATCTTCATAACTACAATTGTTGAAACTCTCTGTTTTCTCGATTTCTGTAATGCCTCATCTTTCATGTAACAGCTGGATTTCTGCTTCTTACTCCCATCACAATATAGAAAAGCTTTCGACGGGGACACAGATGGCTCCATAATAGTCAAATCAGTGGATGTATTCCAGTTCTTAACTTATTGAATCTCCTTTGGTGTCAGTTGACACCAAATTTTTCCCTTTTCTTCCTTTTGCTCTTGCTTGACTTTCTTAATGACCCTATCTCATTACTTTTTAAAAGAACTGTCTCAGTACATTTTCTGTTGTTTGTAAAAGACTACCTAAAACTGGGTAACTTTAAACAAAAAAGAAGTTTATTTCTCATAGTTATGGAGGTTAAGAGATCTCCATAGGTGAAGAGCTCTCATCTGAAGAAATGACTTATTTAGAGGACACTGTAGAGCAGCGGTTCTCAACCTGTGGATCACGACCCACAGGAACTGTATTAAAGGGCTGTGGCATTAGGAAGGTTGAGAACCAGTGCTGTAGAGTCTTGAGGTGGCAAAAGAAATTACACAGTGAGAGAGCTGAGTGTACTAATGTTGCCAGCTCAGGTTTCTCTTCCTTTCCTTATAGTTACCAGTATCGTCTCATGATACCTCATTAATCATTAATTCATCAATCCATTAATGAATGGGTGAACCCTCCATGACCGCAGATCCTCACAATGCAATCACCTTGTAAAGGCCCCACCTCTCAATATTGCCTCATTGGGGATTAAGTTTCAACATCAATTTTGGTGGGACATTCAATACATAGCAATAACTTTCAAACAGCTTCTATTCAATCTTTTTGTTTTCTTTTCTTCTGCCTTTCAATTAAATTATATGTATTTTCCAGGGTTTCATTGATCTCATTTCCATTTCCCTTGACTTTATGTGAGATAAATCTTGCTACCACTCTTATGTAAATTATAAACACTTCCTAAATTTATAGTAATTCCCAGGACTCTTCCTTCTCCCATCTGTATTTCCCTAATCTAAACTTTGGGCTCCATGACTTGAAACTTTATTTCAATCTCTGATACCCTGAACTTGGTATTGTTATATGTGTTTGTTTTATGCAGATTTCAAACTTCGTTTGTCACTTTCTTTCTCAATATTCCCTGTTCCCTTAGTTAGGAATTCCCTGTCATATCTTAGAACTATAGAAAACAAATATTTCTCCATTCTCTTCCAACCACAAGGCAAGAGAAAAGGGAAGAATTGAACACATGTTTATTTTCTTTTTTACTACCTATTCTCCCTAAACTAGAGCTGGCTATATTGAAGTAGAGTTAAATTTGAGGAGGTCATTGGAAACCATGAGAAAGATAGAAAGGTGGCTTTATAACTGTAAGACAATTTCATGTCAACACACTCCCCATCCTTTTATCCATTCAGCAAGGCCATGTCTCTTCAGTGGGGAGTTCAAATCATTAATACTCATTGAGAGAATTGATATGTATGGGGGTTTTCTGTTTGTCCAGTTTGTAGAACTCCATTGCTTTATTTTACTTCTTGGGCCATTGTAGTATCCAGACTTTGACCTTTAGTTTCTGTGTAGTTTTTATACTGGTAGGAGTTGATCATGCTGGTCCATGTATAATGCAGATGTGAGTATTTTCTACAGGACAAATCTAGTTGTGACAAATTTTCTCAAAGTTTACTTGTCAGGAAAGATGTAACTTCTCTATCAAATGTGAAACTTACTTTTGCAGGATACAAAATTCCAGGTTGGGAGTTGTTCTGTTTAAGGAGATTGAAGATAGAGGTCCATTCATTTTTGGTTCGTAAAATTTCTGCTGAAAAATCTGCAGTTTACCTGATGCGTTTTCCCTTGTTGTTTTTGTCTAGTTGCTTATAGAATTTTCTTTTTCATTTTTGCTTTGGCCAGGTTAATTACAATGTGTCTTCATGATGTTCTATTTGCAGTAAGTCTTCTTGGAGTTCAATGACCACATAGTGTCTGGATATCTGCATCTCTGGTGATATTTAGAAATTTTTCTACAATAATGAGCATTTCCATGCTTTTAATACTCTTTTCTTCTCCATCTTCTCCATCAAGGATATCTGTAATCCATACATATACACACTTTTCATAGTCCCAAATCTCTCTAAGAGATTGCTCTGCCTTTTTTGTCTTCTTTTCTGCCTTGTTAAATGACTGGGCTAGCTTGAGAAACTTGTCTTCAAGTTCTGAGATCCTGTCATCTGTTGCTGAAATTTTCTGCTGTGTTTTGAAACTCCATGAATATCTCTTTCAATTCTTTAAGCTCCATTACATCTTTCCTAATATTGCCAGAAAGATTAGTTTGATGTAAGGCAATAAAGATCAAAATATTATTAAAAGCCTAGGGAATAAGATGGCTAACCAGAGGCACCCAGCACTTACCTCCTTCACAAAGAGAGACCAAAACAATAGATAAACAAACATCAAATTGAGTGTCCAGAGGAAAACATTGGAATTCAGCAAGAAAGTGACAAAGACCTTCTGTGGCAGAGAATTGAGATGGTAGCTTATAAAGGGAAACAACACACCCAGTCAAGATGGACTCTGGGCAAAGAGTGATTCCTCACTACAGGGAGACTATAAGCAGGTGATCTCTACATTTCCATCATAGGCACCTTCATTCCTAGCTACAGGAGAACCCCAAAGCCCTG
This sequence comes from Loris lydekkerianus, assembly GCA_963574355.1. Classification (NCBI taxonomy): domain Eukaryota; kingdom Metazoa; phylum Chordata; class Mammalia; order Primates; family Lorisidae; genus Loris; species Loris lydekkerianus. Next base: position 63,726 of record CAUYPK010022322.1, read on the forward strand.
CTGGTACTAAAGCTAATATAAGTTGCTGCCTAGAGTCTATATGAATACATTGTTCCAGAGAGGGGGTTTATGTGGGGGCCCCACAACTCTTTGAGACCCAGATAGTCATAGCATGTTGCCATTTTGACAGTGAAGTGATGACTAGAGTGGATTTAGCCTGGGACCTAAGAGTACTATGCATTTTGCCATCTTTGGGATGCCACAAGCATCCTACTACATCAACCTGAGGGCTGCAGCATTGTGACAATAGCTAGACTCAACTGTGTAGCTGTGACTTCAGTATGTAAGCCTATGTAGCACCCTGATTTCCAGGGAACAGGAAGCTTGGCCCCAGGATAAAGAAAGCTGACACATATGCTTCCCAGAACCTGACAGGCAATGGGCCCCAGTGAACCAAAATAGGGTCACCAGGAGCCTACTGCAACTGACAATGATCCTCCCTGTTTAGTAGTGGAACCAGCATCCTGCAGGGGCCCAGGGCTGGCCCTTCCTGGAACCTGCCACCACCATTGATGGTTACCCCTCTACCGCCAGTGATGATGCAACTGCATGTCCTTTAGGGGCCTAAGGAGCAACCCCTCTGAAGAGCAGCTGCATTCTGTATACTCTGCTCCATAAGCCCAAGGGCCAGCCTGCTTTTGATTCACCATTGTCACTGCCCCCTCCAGGAGTACAGTGGCTGCATGTCTATGCACACCTCCCATAGTCCTGAGGACTAGCTTGTCCAGTGTCTACTACTGCCTCTACCAACTTTTCTCCCTTAAGTTGTGGGGCCACCTTATATAAACCCATGCCCCCAGGGGCCTGAGGATCAGCTTACCTGTGGCTCATCACTGCTACCTCCAGTTACTCTACTCCCTCCAGTGGCTGAGACATCACATACCTTGGCATGTCTCCCAGGGCCCAAGGACTGGCCTATCCAGCATACCAACTTTCACCAAAGCCATGCATCACTCCCCGCAAAAATTTTTGTATAGGCCATTGTAGCATTCAGACACTGCTAACTTTGATTATAGGCAAAGAAATTATACAGAAACTGCATTACTTTACCCAGAAACAAAGCCAAAGCACTCTATCCAGCCAACGCTGCAGGATACATCTACAGGAAAAATTATTTTCCTACAAAAGCCATGCCATAAAATTGGAAGAAGTAACTACTCTACTAGGTATGCAGATATCAATAAAGGAATAGAAGAAATATGAAAAATCAAGGAATCATGTCACCTTCAAAAGATCACAATAATTCTTTAGTAACAGATCCCAAACAAAAGGGAATTTATAAAATGCCTAAAGAAGAATCAAAATATGCATCTTAAGGAAACTCAGCAAAGTATAAGAAAACACAGACAATTTAATAAAATCAAGCAAACAATTCATGATCTGAATAAGAAATTTAACAAGGAGATAAATCATAAAAAGGAACCAAATAAAAATCTTAAAACCAAGGAATTCAATGAGGAAAATAATTTACAAGTTTTGGGAGAGAGACATACACCCATACCTATATATAGCAAGTTCAAAAATTCCCAAATTGATTCAACCCAAAAGTGTTCTTTCTAAAGCATGTTATACTCAGACTGCCAAAGGTTAAAGACAGAGAGTTCCAAAAACAAGAGAGAAGTGTCAAATCACATATAAGGGAATCTCCATTAGACTAACAGCAGATTTCCCAGCAGAATCTGTATAAGCCAAGAGAGAATGGGATAATATATCCAAAGTATTGAAAAAGCTATTAGGTCAGACTACTATATCTATTGAATTTATCTTTTAGAAATGAAGGAGAAATTAAATCATTCCCAGACAGGCAAAAACTGAGGAAATTTATTACTACTACACTGGCCCTACAAGAAATACTTGAGGGAGTTCTATATCTGGAAACAAAAGGGTGATATCCATAACCATAAAAAAAAAAATAAAAGAATAAAACACACTGGTGGATCAAATACACAAATTAGGAAGACAAAGGAATTAAGTGTATTACTATTAAAACCCACCAAACTGCAAAGATAAAAAACAAGAGAGGAAGAAACAAACAACCAGAAAACAATTAATGAAATGATTAGCTGGTGTTGTGGTGGGTGCCATAGTTCCAGCTATTCAGGAGGCTAAGGCAGGAGGATAGTTTGAATGCAGGGGTCTGAGGTTGCTGTGACCTGTGCTGATGCCATGGCATGCTAGGCTGCACAACAGAGTGAGACTCTGTCTCAAGAAACAAAAACGAACAAACAACAATAACAACAAACAAACAAAGAAAAACAACCAGAAAATAAAACACCCACCGTCCTCACAAATGCTGGTGAGGAGGTAGAGAAAAGAGAATTTTTATAAACTTTTGGTGAGAATGTAATAAATACAGCCACCAGAAAACTAAAAATAGAACTACCATATGATCCAGCAATCCCATTTCTGGGTATTTATTCAAAAGAAAGGAAAACAGTAGGTTGAAGAGCTAACTGTATGTCCATGTATATTGCAGCACTATTCACAATAGTCAAGATGTAGAGTCAACGTAAGTATCTTCAACAGATGAATGGATAAAGAAAACATGGTACATATACCCAATGAAATATTATTTGGCCACTATAAAAGAAAGAATTCTTGTCATTTATAGTGGCATAATATATATAGGAGGATATTATGTTAGGTAATATAAGTCAGTTACACTTAAGATAAACACTATGTGTTCTCACAGATGTAACAAAATTGAGCTCATAGAAGTAGAAAGTAGAATTCTTTAGAGGCTAAAAGGATAAGGAAAGGAGAAAAAGAGAAAATAGGGAGAGTTTGGTTAATGGATTCAAATTACATCAAGACAAGAATTAATTCTAGTTCAGGGCCAGTGTAGTTAACAATAACTTATTGAATATTGTCAAATGGCTAGAAGAGAGGATTTTGAGTGTTCCCAGTACAGAGAAATGATAAATATTTGATATGATAGAATAATAAATAATTACTCTAATTTGATAATTATACATTATATATTTATATCAAAATATTACTCCTTAATCATAAATGTATAATTATTATGTGTCAATTAAAAAGAAAATTAAGAAAAAAAAACATAGGGTATAACTGAGAGAATCTCTTGTGGGTCAAATACACACTAACTGAATGACTAAAATGACTAAATGATTTGAATCTAGAGTAAATAATGTGAAACTCAGAGTAGTCCTGAGGGAGAACAGAGAAATCCTGTGTTAGGGATTGATGTGGAAGTATTGGTGACAGGCAAGTCTCTTCACTGTGTTACCTTTAGAAATTATCCCCTGAAAGAGTTGCCTAAAATGCAGAGAGAGGGATTTGTTATTTTTCAAAATTTCAAGGTAGAGGTTTTCAGAAAAGAATATGGGGCCTGAATCTTGGGTTAGAAACTTGAGGCAGATAATGATTACTCAATATTATTTTTTTGGAAGGAGGTTTCAAAGAGAAGAAAATGATTTTCAAGTGGCATTACATGTAAAAGGAAACCAGATAGAGCGATTAAATTCAAACCATCTTCTCAAGAAAGAAGCTGTGGTCCAGTATGATGTGATTTATTTTCCAGCCTTGTCTTCCTAAGCTCATCTCTTAAATTATGGTATTCTCCAGATGTCCATCCTCGACCTGCTGTTCTCATGCTGTGAACTCTTCCAGAGTGATCTCATTTCCTTTCATGATTTCAGGTCTGATGACTTCAGTTCTCTATCTTTATCCTTGACATTTTCCACAGACTCATCCATCTGTTTACTCTATGTCTTCTATAACATTATCTTGAAGTCTCAGCCTCAACTTCTATAAAATGGTAATTTTATGTGTGTACCCACTACCACAATTCTCCCCCACCCCTGCCATCTGCCTGAATCCTTTATTATTATTATTTCTCCGTTCGTGTGTTTGGAAGTTCTGACAATCACTTAATTTTACTCAAGCTAAAAACCATCATCTGTGACTCTTCTCTTTATCCCAATATACAATAAATTCAAGTGTTTCCTCTTCATTCTATCATTATGCCTTTGCATTGAAACATGCTCCTATCCTACTTTATCCTAAATCATTACAACAAATTCTTGGAAATTTCTGGAAACCCGAATTTGCAATGTGAACAATGGGCTGTAATTTTGGCTAGCTGAAGCAGGAGATAGCTTTTTTATTTTTTAATTTTAAGCCAGATTGGGGAATACTTATAGAATTGACAAAATAGTTGAAGATTCAGACTCAGAAAACGTGTGAGAACCAATAAATTCTAGTCAGCTGGGGCCATAGCTAAGGTGATATGTCACAGCAGTCTCTTTAGGACTGGCACTGCTACAAAATGTACCATTCCTAACCTCTGGATCTGTTGAAACTCCATTGCCTGGACAGTGCTACTGTTGGGATCCACTGGTAAATGTCCTTTCACATTATTTACTCCAGATCCAAAGTCCTGGGTGTGAGTATCAAATTGGCCATGCTCCTGCCTTAGATACTAGAGGAGTGGGAAAAATCTGTCCTCCTTCAATTGGTTGGGTGGGAATTCGAATCCACCTTCCCCAGGCTCCACACAATAGAACATTCTCTTAAGTTGGAAATGCTGAAAAATTGAGCAACAGAGACACGAATAATAAAAAGAACTGTCCAGCAGATTTTCTTCCAGTCACTTTCCCTCTAATTAATCTTCTGTGTGGAAACTAGGGAAAGATGGCAAGAGTAATAATTAGGATGCTGTTGCACAGATCTAGCCAAGAAATTATGGCCTCCAGAAGTAAAGTTGTGACAGAAGAGTGTGAAGAAATAGGCAGATCTAAGAGATAAGTAAGAACTAGAATCAACAGGGATTCAATATATAGATGTGTGGGATGAGAGAGATAGGGAAAGTAGGATTGGCGTTGCTATCTCTTTCTCAAGCAAGAGGAAGAAATGAGAGGTTCTTTTAATTTTGTTTGTATTTAGTTTCTGGTCTCATGGAGATTCAATGAAGATGTTTATGTAGGTAGCTGGCTATCTGAGTCTGGGATTCAGAGGACAGAATATCACTGGGATATACTTTTTTACATACTAGCATAAAATTGATGATTACAGATTATCAACAGGAGCTGTTGATATCACCCAGGGGAGGTACGTAAAGTAAGAATGCCAACTCCAGTGAAGTTGAGACAAATAGGTCCAACCTCCCATCATGCCCCTTCCATAAGTCACCCACAGACCTTTGGGCCACATCACCTTATCACCTTAATTCTTTAAGATGTAGCACTTGTTTCATTGCGTCTCTGTGTTAGCACTAACCCTGTCAAACTCTTAGTGATTTCAATATACTTCTACTGAGTGTGTTTCTACTACGCTGGTCTCGTAAACCCTTTTTAAAGATCCTTCCTTCCACATCGGCCACCCACTTTCTATAGTTGAACCTGAGATTAGTATTTTACAATCATGACCTGTTAGTAGATCGTAAGTCAATGAACCTGTCATAAATAACATTTCTGTTCAATGCAATAGGAAATATCAGCATGCTTAGCATATAAACTGTGTTATGCGCTGATTGTGCATATCCTGTATGTATCATCCTGTTTGCATATAGGATTTACATTTGTTCAAATTTATTTTTTTTAACTTGCTTTTTATTAAATTATAACTGTATACATTTATGGGGTACAATGTGATGATTTTATATACAATGTGGAATGCTTAAATCAAACTTATTAACATAATCATCGCCTCACTTATTTTTTGTGGTAAGACATTTATAATATACTCTTAGTTGTTTTGAAATGTACCCTTGCATTGTGCACATTAGGTGGGTGAGATCCTGTCAAATACCCTCTGCCCTCCCCCCAATTGTTCAAATTTAGAAAAGGAAAAAAGACTGACTAAAACAAAGATGGCAAGTTTGGGTAGTACTATTTTCAAATTCTTAGTGAATTAAAAAAAAGCACTGTATTCAGAAAAGGAACAAGGGCAGGAATGATGTCTTTGAGTGGGCAAGGTGAAAATGGACTCCAATACCCAGATTTTATTTCTCTTTTTCTCTTTTTCCTTCATGACCAATTTTCCTTATTTACAAGATTATTATCACCCACATGCAAAGATGATATAATACCATCTGTCTGGAAAAAATGCCCTAAGTAGTTTTACATTTTACTCTTACTGTTTCATTTCTGTTTGTATTTACAGAAAAGTTTCCACAAAGAATTTTCTGTACTCTTCATTTCCTTTCCCCCTTTCTTTGCATCTTCTTGGGCTCATTTTAGTCAGAGTCTCATTTCCAACTTTCCCCTGGAACTGCTTTTTGAAACCCTCTCCTCTTTTTTTTTTTTTTTTGAGACAGAGTCTCACTATGTCACCCTCACTAGAGTGCTGTGTTATCACAGCTCACAGCACCCTCAAACTCTTGGCCTTAAGCAATTCTCTTGCCTCAGCCTCCCGAGTAGCTGGGACTACAGGCACCCACCACAATGCCCAGTTATTTTTTGTTGTTGTTGTTGTCATTGTTGCTGTAGTTGTCATTGTTGTTTAGCAGGCCCGGGCTGGGCTTGAACCCATCAACCTCAGTGTATGTGGCTGGCACTCTACTCACTGAGCTACGGGCGCCAAGCCCTTCTCCTCTTTTTGACCCTGATTCTTTGCCATCTTCTGCTCTCCTTGCATGTTCCTATTTCTCTGTAGCACTGTAACACTACACAGTGTTAACCACTTTCTTTAGCTTAAAACAGTTGCTTCCTCTTTGCAGACTACTCTTCACAGTCTATTACTGTGTATTCTTTACAAGCTTTTCTCAATTATATTTCCTAAATCCCCAGATATCATGCTTCCTTCAGGAATTTCTTCTTGGATTTTCTTCTTCATTCTTTCATTTATTTGTTTAAAAACTATGGAGTAAGTTATTATGGATGGATGTTAAAATAAGAGTCCAGGTTGTAACAGTGAACCAAGTAAGCAGAAGTTGTTTACGTGAAATACTATCTAGTAGGAATCAATTAATGATATGCACATAAGCAAAAAATGAAGGTAAGAGTGAGGAAGAAAAATAAAGTATGAGGAGAGAAGAGGGAGGTAATTTTATGCAGAGGCCAGGGAAGTTTCTGAAAGTAGTAAGGGAAAGTAAGGGAAATGCTCCTGAAGATGAGCATTTCAGGAAGAGGAAATAGCAATATGCAAAGAACCCACGTAGGAAGATGCCTAATATATATGTAAAAAAGCCAGAAGGACGGTAGATAAGGAGTGGAAAGAGGGCAGAAGCAGCATATGAAAAGAGTGAGGAAATAGGAGACCATATTAAGCCTGTGGACTTTGGTAAAAACTTCAGATTTTATTCTAAACGAGAGGCAAAAATGCATGGGAGTTTTGGTTAGCAAGGCCCTATACCTTAAAGGCTTAACTCTACTAAGTGAAGACTAAATGGCTTCAGTGACAGTTGAGAAGGAGAGAATTAAATCCGAGAGTCCATTTAAAAAGTTATTGACATTGGCTCTGAGAGAAATGATAGTTTGCACTAGGGTTGTGGTTGGACACATGATAATAATTGGGCAAATTCTGGATGTATTTTAATGACAGAATTTACTGGATTTATTGATGGTTTGGATGTGGAGTCTGAGAATAAGATAGAAGTCAAGGATGACTATAAATTTGGGTACATTAACTGAGATGAAGAGGACTGGGGTGAGCAGGTATTAGGATAATCAAGTATGTGGTTCTCATTTTAAATTTTATGTTCCATTAGACATCCAAGTGCAAGTATGTATATGTTTCTGGACTTTAGAGGGGAAATCCATGCTGGAAATAGACATTTGGCAGATGATACTTGGATTTATGGAAATGGATGAGGATCACCTGAGAATGTTGGATCCAGAATTAATGAGATAGAGCCCCTGTCTCTATGCATGTTTCCTCTCTCCTTTCCTTCCCTTTCCTTTTTTTTTTTTTTTAAATTGAGACAGAGTCTCACTCTGTCACCCAGGTTACAATGCCATGGTGTCAGCTTAGCTCACAGTGACCACTAACTCAGACTCAAGTGATTCTCATGCCTCAGCCTCCCGAGCAGCTGGGATTATAAGTGCCTGCCACAATGCCCAGCTAGTTTTTCTGTTTGTGCTAGAGACAGGGTCTCGTTCTCTCTCAGGCTAGTCTCCAACTCCTGAACTCAAGTGATCCTCCAGCCTCCGCCTCTCAGAGTGCAGGGATTACAGGTGTGAGCCCCGTGCTCAGCCTACATGTTTCTTCTATCAGGGGTGACCCCACTAAATTCAGTATTCACTCTCACTTAGCCCCTATTCATTGTCAAAAATTAAAAAATATTAAGAAATTGCAGAATATGATGAGGGTAGACATGTTTTGGTTACATAATTTGTTTTCATATATTTTAAGTCAAAGTTATAGGCATGCTACTCATCCAGAAAGTGTGAAATGTACCAGTCATGTATGAATTTGCCCATTACCCCCCGCCAATTCACCTGCATTCTGTCTTGAGCCCCAGTGATGTCAGTCATGCTACTGATATAACAATATCGTGAGGTTACCGTGGAGCTCATGAATGCCTCCAACGCTGATAGGCATGGGAGCTAAAAGAGATAGAATATCCCAAACATTCGAGTTCGGGATAAAATTAAATAGACCTGGTTACAAAGAGTGAAAGAGCCAGCACTTAGTCATGGCATGTTGCCGAATCTTTTTAGAGGCTACTCTGCTAAGAAGGGAGTGGGAGGATAAAAACTAGCCGCAATGCTAGGTGGTACTTGAGGCTGCCTGAAGATCTCAACCTCTCTGTGGTAATGCTTGCAGAATTATCAGGCTAGGCTGACTTGTGGCAGACGAGCATACTCAGCTCACTGATGGATCTTTTTATTATACCCAAAGAGAATCATGTGAGGAATATGTGGGAACTGGAACCTGAAATTATGTGCTTTTGGTCTTCTCCACTTTGGTTTGTGGTAATGTTAAGTTGTCTCCCTTCATTGCTGTTCCTGTGTTGCCTTTGGCCAGAATCCCTTCTGAGGTCGTGTGCCTTCTGGATTCTGGCAGGTGGTGCAATGGGCCAGCTTTCTCCGTCAGCAGAGTGAGTGCTAGTGCACCTATTGGCATGAATATCACGGAGATGTCAACTGAGAGAATCACACTTCTTGTTGTGAAGTTTGGAGTCAAATCCCTACTCATTTCTCTTCTCAAAGGTGGGTAAAACGATCTATACATATATATTTTATAAATTGAAACAGGTGACAAAACACAATAAACCATAAAAACTGGGATTTCTGAATGAAGATATGGATCACATAAAGAAACACATTATTTAAAATATATATTAATGAACTACTCAATCAACCAAACACATGTGGAGAGTGTTTTCCAGCTTGTTAAACTGTTTAATAAAGATGGTGTTAAATCTTGCATGGTGGAGATTTATATCTATACAAAGATTCAGGCATAACAATAATTTATGTGAAAGAAGAACTTTTGGAGCCAATTATATTCATTTTATTAAAAGCATCAGTGTTGTATAGGAAGTTAATGACACTGGTTTTGGACTAGCTCAGTGTTTTCCAACCTTTTTTAAAATCTCACAGAACACTTAAATCTATAGTTAAACTTCTGTGGCATGCTTAAATTATGTTGATAGAAAAATAATAAAGAAAAAGAATATACTTACTGTACTGTGAACTTCTTTGGAAAATAATTTAATTGATTATCGTTAAAAATGTTGGTGGCACACCTCAGCTTCTCTCACGGCACTGCAGTTGAAAATCACTGGACTAACTGCTTTATAAAGGGGATCCAGAAAGTTGCCAAGTTTGTGGCTAAACCTCAAATAGAAATATGATCATTTATAACTTCAGTGTCAACTATCAAGCTGCCCTGCAGTGGATAGAAATGGTAGACACTGGCAGAGAAAAGGATTGGACAACATAATTGAAAGATTTGCCTTTATGAAGTTGGGTGATGTAAACTCTACACTCCAAAAGGCTGTGGTGAAAACTGCTAATGTTGGTGGTTCCCATAGCTCAGTGGGTAGGGTGCTGGCCACATACACTGAGGCTGGCGGGTTCGAACCCGGCCCAGGCCAGCTAATACAACAATGACAACTGTAACAACAACAATAAAATAACCAGGCATTGTGGCGAGGGCCTGGAGCCCCAGCTATATGGGAGGCTGAGGCAAGAGAATCGCTTAAGCCCAAGAGTTGGAGGTTGCTGTGAGCTCTGACACCATGGCACTCCACCAAGGCCAACATAGTGAGACTCTGCTTCAAAAACAAACAAACAAACAAAAAAACCTGTCAATGTTGTCACGTTTCAGGATAAAGAGGAAAAACTTTCTCAATGGGAGCAGTGTAGTTGAACACCATCATTCCCCGCCCTCCCCCGACGTTTTTAGGGATATTTGGTTATTCAGGGAGAAAGTATTGGGCAGCCTTCGTTTCTTCATCATTACTCTGTTGGAAAATTTGAATAATTATCTTTAGAGAATAATCAAGAATTTCTTCAAAGTGAATTTCTATGAAACTCTTAATGCTCATAACTGACATGGGGAGGTCCTAGAATTAGATGTGTTCCCTGGTTTGGACATTTCAGAAATATTAATCATTTGTGATTTCTTTTAAAAAATGTATTTTTTTTCTTTCAGCAAGTGAAAGTAATAAGGAATGGAAATTAGAAATAAAACTGGAACAGCATAGGCAATGTGGCTAGAAAGCAAAAGTAACCTGTGTGAGTTTCAGGGTAACAAAGAGAAAGTTTATTTAAGAAGAACAAAGAGAAAGTTTCCAGCACTTCCACAGAGAGTTGGAAGTGGGTCCCTCTTGTGATGAAGAGAAGGTGAGGGAGGCCAAAAAACTTGTCTTGAGAGGCTCCTGGTAGTATTTCTAGCTTGATTAGCTGAGATACAAATGTGCCTCATTACCTAACTGTGTAAATTACACCAAGAAATTCAGTATCACCTCTTCAAAAGCCCTTCCACTTACCTCTTAATTGCGCAAAAGGAATGTTTTCCTCTGAAAGAGAAAGACTGATAGAATTGGAACAGTCCATACATGCTCTCAATTCTGTTCCTAACCTGCAGACTTTGTCTATACTCAGTGATACCCTGGCTGCCCTAAAGTCCTTCCCAGGCCACTATCATGCCCCACATTTTACCCACAACTCTCAAAAACCTTGCTTTTATTCTTTGTTGCTAAAGAGTGCTCACTATATTAGTGAAGGAGTAAGAGAATAAAGAGCTTTAGTTTAAAGGCCAGATACAAGTCAGGGAAGAAAGCAATTTAAAGGACATTGCAAAGTCCCAGAATTACTAGGAAGGCAGAACTTCAGATTTGGAGGCAGAAAGAATTACAACCAAAACAACATCATTTAACCAGTCTGGGGAAAATACAATTGCTACCACCGCTGAGGATTATGCCTTGGTGTGTCTTCCACCTCCATTGCTGTTGGGAATCCCTGAATTGGGCTGATGCCCCAAAGCTTCTACTTTCCCTGAAAAGCAAATACTGATGTCACCACAATCAGCAGCAGGGCACATTTCCCCCTATCTTTTCTTTTTGTCATTAACTCCTAATTTGTAATACAGGATAGGTACATCAGCTGACCCTGCCTTGGAAAGGTGTCCATACTTTAGTGGTGAGGAAGTCTGTGGTAATGAGTAAATGGCATCTTTTGCTTCTGTAGTTAAGATGTGCCACCTGTTAAGATTTGTAATTTGCAAAATTCCCTGAGTGTATGGAGAAGGTCAGATACTGGGCAGCCAAAATGTATCATAATGGAATTATTCTACCGACGGTACATTCATTGTCTACTGAAAAGGAGGCAATCCACATCTTACCAGTCATTGCATTAGCTTGGACCACTGTCTCTGGACAACAGCACTTTTTCCTCCTGATCTGCCATGACCCTGACTAGACAGTCTTTTCAACTATGAATTCCACTGTGAGGTAAACTATATAAAATAGGGGTAAAGAGGGAACCAAAAGAGTAGGAAAGCTAATTAAAGTTGAGTTAGTTAGGCTCCAAGCATATGCATGGGGTGCTGGAGAAAGTCGGCCTTTCCTTTGCCCATAGCCATCATGTTGCGTCAAGATGCTGGAGAACCTCAGTAGCCACCAGACATTTTCTTCTCCTGTCTTTCTCCTCACCAAATTCTTTCCATCAAGGTAAGTTATCTTTAGAAAGGCACTGCTGGTGGGACTCTAATACAACCTTTTTTCGAAGGAAGTACAGAGAAACCTCCCACACTGCTGTTGAGACTATAAACTAATACAACGTTTTTGGAAGGAAGTATGGAGAAACCTCAATGAACTCAAGCTAGACCTCCCGTTTGATCCTGCAATCCCATTATTGGGCATCTATCCAGAAGGAAAAAAATCTTTTATCATAAGGAAACTTGCACTAGGCTATTTATTGCAGCCCAATTTACAATCGCCAAAATGGGAAAACAGGCTAAACGCCCCCCAACCCAGGAATGCATTAACTAGCTTTGGTACATGTATACCATGGAATACTACTCAGCTAGCTATTAAAAAAACGGAGACTTGACAGCAATTGTTTTAACCTGGATGGACGTGGATTCTTAGTAAAGCATCACAAGAATGGAGAAGCATGAATCCTATGTATTCAATTTTGATATGAGGACAATGAATGACAATGAATGTGACATGGTGGGGGGTGGGAAAGGATAGAGCAGAGAGAAGGAGGGAGGGGGTGGAGAAAAGGAAGAGTAGAGAGAGGGAAGGAGGGAGGGGCATGGGGTCTCAGTGTGTGACACATGTTCTACCCTCAATGAATCCCTAACAATTAAAAAAGAAAAGAAAAGAAAAGCACATGTGATCATGTCTCTCCCAGCTTTCAGTGATTTGTAATTACATTTTGGAGAAAGTCCACAGTTCTCAGAACAGTTTAGATACAGGGATGTCCAGCCTTTTCCCCCTCTGCCACACATTGGAAGAGTAGGAGTTGTCTTGGGCCACATATAAACGCTAAGGAAAGATGATTAGCTGGGAGAAAAAAAAAAAAAAAAAAGGTCTGTGCATACTTTTAGAGATATCCAATACTACCAAAGCAAAAAACGTCCTCACATAATCAGCCTGGAGCTAGGCCAAAGGCGGCGGGCTGAATAGCCCTGGCTTAGAAGATCCTGCCCACTTGACCTCTGCCTGTCCCCAGCCTCTGTAGTCTGTCTTACTCTTTGTGCTCATCATTCTTCCTTATCAGTTTCTCAGGATCCTTGCTGTCTTCCCAGATACAGGGCCTTGCAATATTTCCTTTGCTTGGAATATTCTTGCCAACTCCTCCTTGTCCTTTGGCTTCTCAGGTCTCAGCTAAATAGAAAATCTTCAGATCTTTATCACACATCCCCTCCCCCACAAACTGAGAGAAAAAAGGCCCCCACCTCTGCTGCTCTCTACACCTAATTGTCATGGACTGTTGTTTCTATGACTATAAGCCAAATGCCTGCTTTGCACCATAAAATAAATGCTCACCCTGCCCCATTGCTCCACCAGGAAAAAAGCAGTGTCGTCCTGTGTACTGTTTCCTCTCTGCTTCAGACACTTGACACCTGGCCCATGGTACGCGCCCAACAGCTACTAACTGCTGAACAGATGAATGAAAAATTCCTGACTCGGTAATGATCAGGTCAGGTATTATATGGGACTGTTTTCAGATTTCTATTTTTTGGGGATGAAGCTTCTCAGTCAGAGGAAATCATCCCCTGATTCCTCAGGTATTTCAGTTTTGGCTGAGAAGGTACAAGTGGAAGAATTTTGTTTGCATTAAGGTATGAGGATACTTGCTGTGGAGAAGCAGAGAAGCAGACGGCTTTACAACAGGCCAAATCACATTTGTTTCCCAGCACTAAACTTTGGCAAGAATACTTCTCTGCTAATTCAAAGTCACCAAGAATTTATGCAATTTCCTCTGAAGAAAATTGTCCTTCTGAGAGCAGGAAGAAATATTTTATCCCCTTCACCTAAACTTAATCGTTTTACCAGGATCTGTTTCTTCTTGCACCTGATTTTCCTTTTTTTTTTTTTTTTTGGCAAAACCAACTGTATCTGCTTTGTATAAACCTCTCATATTCTAAAATTTGCCTTCCAAATGCATAGTGTCCCAGGATGTGTACATTGAACCACCAGAAATAACTCAGTGACATATTCTTCTTGCTTATTTCATACATACTTCCAACTTATGAGTCATTGGTTTAAAGAGGACAAATGTGAACTAAGAGCAAAAAAGAGGACTTGATGTACTTGTGCCGAAAAGGAAGCTGAATCACCAAGCTGCTGGCAAAGCATGCTGGGTCAGGGTTGCCTGTCTCATGAGCGTGAATGACCCCCAGTATTCCCAGCCCTGGCCCCACTCACAGACTTCCACGCAACCTTGCACAAACACACATGCAAAACACCACTCCTTACTTTAGAAGCCCCATGGAACTATTTCAGGCTGGAAGGTGGGCTTACAATAAAGAAAGTAGCAGTCTTGGAGGCTATAACTTGATATAGAAATATGTCAGAGGGACCCAAAATGTCAGCAGTGACACTTTCATTCTCGGTTTTCAAAGAGTTTTACTTTCCTCTCTCCTTCCACCATCTGTTTTTCTTACTGTAGCAAATGCCATTTCTCTGGAGTTTAGCAGATATGAAATGGCATTGTTTTACAGTGAATTTTGATGTCATGTCATGATTTTCTTTGGTGTCATCTGCCTGCTTTCATTCCCCTTTTCCTTCTTTCTTTCTGTTTGTCCTAAAAGAAAAAGAAAATAGAGCTAGTTTTAACATTATATTAATTAGACCGACTTTAAAATAGCTCCTATAGGCTGGTGCCTAAATCCTGGACTGAAATTTGTGATAAGACAAAGTTTTTCAATGTGTTAAGTTTTACTTCATTTGTAACAAACTCAAGTTAGTGAAGTGGCATAAAACTGTTAAAAAATAAATTCCCATTAAAGTGACAAAGAACTTAGGTTCTGTTGGACGTGAGTGTGTGTGTGTGAGGTAGAGGAAACAATGAAAGGGGAAAATTTCGGAATCAATAATAGCACACACTTACATAGCACTTCCTATGTGTCATGCGCTGTTTAGACCAGAAGTTCTCACCTGTGTGTTACGACCCGTTTGTAACAATGAAAATACATCCTGCATATCGGATATTTACTTTACAATTCATAACAGCAGCAAAATTACAGTTATGAAGTAGCAATGAAAATAATTTTACAGTTGCGGGTCACCACAACATGAGGAACTGTATTAAAGGGTCGAGGCATTAGGAAGGTTGAGAAACACTGGTTTAGACTCTATATGTGTTAATTTATTTAATACTCGCCATAACCTTGCTCTGGAGACATTATTGCTTTCTCCCGTTTATATATGAGAATGTGAGGCAGTCAGAGGTTAAGGTCACACAGCTATTAAGCAGTAGAGGGTGAGTGGGTTCAGGGTAAATGGTTCCTACCCTGAGGGTTACACAATGCTGTTTCTCTCTCAACTGAGAGTAATGTATAAATTTGTAGTTTAATGAAGGAGAGAATCTTTTGTGAAATGTTAGAACCACATTTACTGTCTTTCTTTGAAAGGGCAAAAAAAAAGTGAAAGGGTTTGGAAATCTTGTACCACAGCAAAGGAGAACTCCAGAAGGCAGGAGTATGGTGCACTTGAGGCACCGGCCGTGTAGTATAATGACCTGTGGTGCAGAGGAGCTACTCAGAATGTCTGGAGAACGAGAGGTGATCCCTGGGGTTTTCCTGAGGGTAGACTTCCTTTACAAGGAACAACATCTCATGTCTATCCTGGAGAAATTACGTCGCCTCTCCTCTTTCCTCTCCACGAATGATTAGATGACAATTTTCTCTCTGACAGGTAGAACAAAGATTAATATGAGAGGACAAAACTCCACCCATTGGGAATGGCTCCTCACATTTATGGAGCTACTGGAGAGAAAAGTAGTATGAGAAGATAATATTTTAAATTTATCAACTTCAGGAAAGGGGGGATAGAAATAAATGGATTCATATTTTAGAGATATGTTTTAGGGCTTAACTATTATTCTTTCATACAACTTTTTAAAAACAACTCTCCTCAGAATAGGCTTCCTCTTCTTAGCAAGGGTTTTAATAACTAAATTTAGCTCAATGATGGAGTTAGTGTCTTGGGGTCATATCCTTCTGCTCTCTATTGCTTCTCCCTGATTTATTCAGAGACTCTGATTTTGGTTCTGGACTCCATGTTAGGTCACCTTCTTTAAAAAGGAAATAATCTTAAATTTTGCAGACATTACAGGAGTAGCAATTTAGGGAATCATCATTCACTCTGCGTTTATAGCTTTCATTAGGAAGAGTCAGAAGAATTGACAACAGTGTTCTTCAAGTTGTCATCAAGATAAATTTGTTGAGCTCTGTGCAACTTGGAGTAGGACTTGACCCTTGTGAGTTGTCTAGTATTGACTTGTCAGCAGTTACGTTTCCATACAGGCAAAATCTTGTTGGCATTTGGAATACCTGGGAGAGGAAATTGAAGATATCTTTTCTTCTCTTGCCTTTGGATCCAATATTAAAAAAAAAAATCAGACAGAATATTATTTCTTTGTTATATGCTTTCAACATATTCCAGTTTTGGTGTTCCAACGTGGAAGATAGTGGACACTTAAAAGTGGATACTTGACACCTTTGTAAGGCATGACCATTGAGATGAGAAAGGCACAGAGTATTATATCTGCAAATGGAACTGAGGAGATGAAAGAAGAGAAATTCAGTAAACAAGCAACCGATATCACCATTTCAATGGATTGAACACATCCCACATAGACATGGTATATTAATCATACCTCTCTAGTTAAAACTAGATTAACCAAATAAGAGAGTTCATTGTCTTTTAGTTTGTAAAGAACACTGAGGGTAATTCACATAATCAAAAGAAAACTTTCAGAAATGGATGCTTTACCAGTTGGGACTAACATTCAATACTATCAAATATTTATTTCTCCTTTTCACTGCTCCTTCTTCCCTCCTTGTTTGAATTCATATACTTTCCCCAAGTGGCAAGAATTACTCACATCCTCCCAGAATAGCAAACCTGGTAGAAAGAAAACTTTGCTTACAAAGTTCCCATATCAATTTCAGGCAAGGTTTTTGATTGGCTTACATGAGTGACTCGTAGACCACTGGACAAAGCAAGCTATAATTCATGTTAGGTGGGAATTGAAGATCTATTATAAGATTAATAGACATTGCTTACATCAAGCTATGGTTTATTAAGAGTTAAAATAATAAACATGGAAAATAATTGGAGAATTATTGGAGAATGCTTATCTTATCAAAGTTTATAAAATATGCATATTTATCAATTATATAAAAACTGAGCTATATTTATTGAAGACTTACAGAACTGCTGAATCCTTTCTCAAGATAAAAGCCTCCTTTGTCCACCAGTGTTCAGAAAACTCAAGCTTTTATCATGAATATGAACACAATAAAACCAGCAAAGCTGTATTTTTAATAATATATTTGAAACAATGTGCACATTGGATTGGCTTGATTTTCTATCTCTTTTCTAGACAATGAAACAATATAACTAAGAGCTGTATTGTGCCTACTTTAAAGATTATTCTGTTAGATTATTGACGCCCATCAATACTCCATATAGGACACAAAATAGAAATTATGGTCTTCCTATAATACCGCAATCACAAAGATTTTTTTTTGAAGTGTATTATTTCAGTTGTCCGAGTGGTGTGGAGATTAAAGACAGGCCAGGATTAGTGTTGGCCACAGAGTGCTGGACTCTGGGTAGTAAAAAAGATGGTGGAGAGAATCCAACTCATGGGTCACTGTGAGCAGGAAAGCAGTGATTGAGCAAAAGAAAAAAAAAAAACAAAAAACAAAACCCTGTGATGAACAGTGCAAGAGGATGGAAGAAGTATAATATTCTGACAGAGTTGTCCATCTACTTGGGCTAGTGTTTGAATGTCAGATAGCCCATAAAGACTTTGGGCAATTGCTTCAGAAGTTTTAACGGTCCTATTAGAGTTCATTTATTTATTTATCTAGTTATCTACCTATAGGTCATCAAATCTGAAATGTCTGATTTCAAATGGAATGTTTAATTTATTACAACCCAAATAAGAAACAGTCCAATTAATTAAAGCTTGTGAATGCCAGCAGGGAAGAAGCCTGGAGAGTGAGTGGCAATGAAATCATGAAATATTTTCCACAGCCTGTCAAGAACTGATTATTTTTTTCCCACAAGAAGTGAACCAAAGCCTGGAAGGAATGGTAATCAGTTGATGCAAGTTCCAGTGAATACAGTGCTTCCAAGTCCAGCTTCTCTACTTTGAGCAGTGCTGGTTGTGCGACATGTGGTTGAGCATGCCTTGCAAGAGGATTGACCTGTATCTACTGACCAGTGTGGCTGCTTAATCATGAGCAATCTCATCACTTGGTTCAGTAGACATCCATAGTAATTGACCAGGTTTCATGAACCTTTAGAGGATAACACCAGGGCTGGACCACCAAACAGACACTATTAATTTTTTGAATTCATACTTAGTTTTGGACTGTGTTTTAGCACTTCATCTTTATCCAACCATCATGCTGAATGTTTGTGATTGTCAAAAAGAATCCATTATTCATTGCATTTAACCATACGGTAAAGAAATGATTTGCCTTTATGTTGTGACAGCAATGAAAGGCAAGATGTGAGATGATTTCTCTTCTGATGCTCATTTGGTTCACACAGAACCCATCTATCCAGATTCTTTACCTTGCTGACTTGTTGGAATCGCAAAGTTGAAGCTTGCTGCTAATTCACGAAAAGATTAAGAGGGATTCGCTTGCACAGCTTTTAGGTCACCATTATCCACTGGTGAGTGGTCTGAGGTCTCTCACATGACTTTTTTTCAAGATTGAAATCTCCAGACCCATTGATGTACTGTGCGTTCATTAGCTACATCCTTCCCAAACACTTTGTTGCCATCTCAGGCTGTCTACACTGCACTGGTTCCATGATGGAACTCATATTTGCAAATAACACAAATTTTTGACTTACCTATGGTTGCACAAAGTTGTTTTGAAAGTTTGAAGGATAATCACAAGACAAAACATACATTTGAAAAAATGAGGTGATACCTTCACAATAAAAATAAAACTAGAAGTGTCAAACTGAAATGTCAGAGATATCAACTGCCAAATGTAATACTTAAGGAAATCAGACATTTTACACTTATTCATGTCTTATGTAGAGATAGACAATTTTATTGTTTATATATATACACACACACATCACGTTATTAATCAGCCTTGCCTTACTGTTTACCTCTTGAAAAGTAGATGAGACAAGGTTTGCATAGGAGGGATGTGACAAACTGCAGTCACATGTAGATGCTGCTTACTCAGGTCTCTGAACCAGGCCTTAGTTAGGATGCTTGGAAAAGAAGAGCAAATGAAAATTATTAAGCAGCACTGAGGATTCCTGTTTCAAATTTTAAAGAGGAAATTATGCATTCATCAAGCTGTGGGCTGAAACTCAGTGGCACGTTTTAGATTCAATCAGCTGTAGGGTATTTTATTGTATACAATTCTCTTTACTGACTCTTCACAGAAGCCCCTTGCCAGAGACCAGTATTTTCCTGACAAAAAGGAACAGTTGTCCAAATCTTTGTTCCTTGAAGTGTTGCTTACATACCACCAGGAACAACATTACTGGAGAATCTGAGCTTCCTCTACAGCCTCACCGAACTGGAATCAGCATTTTAACAAGATCCACTAGTGATTGGACATGTCCCTAGGATTTGGATAAATAAATAATAATGGAGAAGATGTTAGTTTCAGAAGGGGGACTAAGGCAGCAAGAGATGTAGAATTTAAAGGCCCCATTGATTGAACTGGAGGTGGGGGAGGTTTATAAACTGGAGAATAATGTAAACCAAGTGGTGGGAAAGAAGAGCAGTGACCACCACACAGGTGGGCATGGGAAGAGAGAGTGGAAGTGCCAAGAATAACTAGGGAATATTGCTCAACACTGAAGCAGGGGCATTATTGATCTGGTATGTGTTTTTGGCAATGGGGATGGTAAAGGAGAGGCATTATGGGAGGCTCTCATCTTGGGATGAGTTAACACTTCAGTAGGAAAGTGAAACAGGTAGGGAGTTAGGAGGCAGAGAGGTGTTATACAAAGACTACACTTCATTTCTCAGGTTTCTACTCTCTTCAATTAAATGTGCAATAGGCCCTGGGCCTGGCCCTGCCTTAATAGTTAAAAAGTAGATTAAAAAAAAAAAAGATGGTAGGTGGGGAGGCAGACATCTATGTTGTTTCCAAAAAAATGACTTTATTCTTATGTGATTTGCATAATAGGAGTTTTATCTTTTAATCCTGTGTTACATAGGACACCTTAGTAGCTATTTTCTGAATATTAGCTACAAATATTGAATATGTACTATCAACATTACAGTGTAACTTTTCAATATTTTAAAAATTAATATTCTCAAATAATTCAGGGCTGTTATCTTCAAATTAAAATATAGTTTAAAAAAATTTCAGGTGTGACAGTTACTTTTTTTTTTCCCACTTTTTAAAATGAAACCATCAAAACATATATTTCAAATCAATTTTATGACTACAGTGAATCCACAAAATTAAGAACATTGCATAGTGAAACCACAAACACTCTTTACATTTTCCGAATGTAAACAATAACTATTGCTCTTATACCATTTAGCTCAAGAAATTCAAAGAAAAGAAAAAAGCCAACAATGGAAACTAGGCCGTTGCTGATGGAATGCTCTAAGAATCATAAACTAATGTTTTCTGACTTCGTTTTTGACATTTGTTGTTAAATGATGTTGTTGCACTCTGCAACACATGTGGCAGACTTTACAAATGCAAAACCACAGCCAGATAAGTCCCCTTCTCACAGAATGCTCCACCTTCTTCTTCCTTCCTAGATTGTTCCCATTCATTCACAAGAAGCCTGGGTTTCTGCCTTGCAAGGATTATTGCAAACTGCAGTCAGATGTAGGAGCTGCTTACTCAGGTCTCAGAACCAGGCCTTAATTAGGATGCTTGGAAAAGAAGAGCAAATGAAAATTATTAAGCAGCACTGTGGATTCCTGTTTCTAATTTTAAAGAGGAAATTATGCATTCATCAAGACCCAGGCTGAAGCTCAGAGGCAGGTTTTTGAAATATCCTGAAATAACAAGGAGAAATGTTTTGCTCTGTTTTGATAAAACCACCCAAACCACCCTTGACTACTTGCTAAGATAGTATGGTATATTTCAACATGCAGTGTGCTGGGATACAATATACTAAATTTAGTTACATTAACAAAATTACTGGATTTAAAATGTAGCATGATAATCAAAGTTAGACACATATTCCCTGAAAATAGAACAGGAATGTGCAAAACCCATTTTCAGAATTGAACGGAAGGCGAATTAAATGGGTTAAAAGAGGAACACAACTCTAAAAAGGGCAACATGGGCAGATGATTCCTGATAAATGGAAAATGTCTTTCATGACAACAGTTTTTGGTGCTACAGATTTGAATCTGTTGATGACACTATAATTTGTGATGATTAAACTTATACTTGAGAAAAGTATAGTGATTGTTTAAAATGAGAGCAGGAAGATTCTTCCTGTTTTCAACAAAGCAATGAAGTATGGATGCTATATTCTTAAAAATTCTTAGCAATTCAATCTCTAATTTCTCATCCTGGTCCATATGGTGAAAATAAATAACATACATAGAAATACTGACTGCAAGGGTGGGCTCAGTGGCTCACTCCTGGAATCCTAGCACTCTGGGAGGCCAAGGCAGGAGGAACACTTGAGCTCAGGAGTTCGAGATCGGCTTGAGCAAGAGTGAGATCCTGTCTCTAGTAAAAATAGAAAAATTAGCCGGGCATAATGGTGAGTGCCTATAGTCTCAGCTACTTGGCAGAAGGAGCACTTGAACCCAGGAGTTTGAGGTTGCCGTGAGCTAGGCTGATCCCAGGGCACTCTAGCCTGGACAACAGAGTGAGACTGTCTTAAAAAAAGCAGTCTCTATAAATATATTCCATGTATGACTCTAAAGGAATAATTTAAATTTTTGTTCTTACTAGCTTCACTGATTTAAATATTCCTTTCAAAAATGGTGATATAGGGGTGAGAATAATGAATCTGAATGCTGTTCTGTGAAGCAGTACAAATTGAGTATCTCTTATCCAAAATGCTTTGGATGAGAAGTGCTTTGGGTTTTGGAGTTTTTTTTTTTTTTCTTTTTTCTTTTTTTAAACTTTGGAATATTTGCTTTATAGTTGGCAGCTGAGGTTCTAAATTCAAAATCCCAAATGCTCCAGTGACCATTTCCTTTAAACATCATTTGGTGCTCTCAAGAAGTTTCAGATTTTAGAGTACTTCAGATTTCAGATTTTCAGGTTTGTCTTTTTGCATCTCAGTACCCCAAAGTCACAGAGACTTTCTTAGCATATCTTGTCTATTTCTATCTTTCTTCTGAATGTATTTATGATAAAGATGCTCTATTCGGTTTTTTTTGGGGGGGATGGGGGGGTTGTTTTCACTTCCAGAGTCTTTTGTTGGTCACCTATGGTTTAGTACCAGATACAGAATTAACAAAAAACAAAGGTCTTTTCTTAGATTTTACTGTTTCCACCTACAATGACCTTTTATCTTTTTGTCTGTCTTTTCCCATAGTGACAAAGATGACAACAACTTCTTTCATAGCTTAAGTCTTAGACCAAGGCTCAGCTTAAGAAACAAGCTGGTTCAGAACTAGATGCTGCCAAAAATGTTAGGGCAGCCAGGTCCTAAGGTTGCTGCACTTCACCACTGTCGTGTCCTCCAGAGTCCTCACTCACCAGAAAAATCAACTTTAATCATCCTAGAATCTTCATCAGCCACAGCTAAAAATGGCAGGTATGGGGAAATGGTATTTGCCCAAAATATTGCAGATCTATTATGGCAAGTGGAAGGTTGACCATCAGGGACGGCTGTCACTCTGAGCTCCCTTTTGGCTATAGCAGCTGTAGAGAAGGAGCTGCAGCTTTTGTAATGTCCACAGAGACCGTCTAGTCTTCAAAGCAAACTTTTATTATCAGAATTAAAATCTGTGTGGAGCGAGAGACAGAAGTCATGGTGTGTGAGCATGTCTGTTTCTTCATCCACTACAGAGTTTTAAACACAGGAAGCACGCAGAGAACGTTTGCCAAGAGAGTGCAGCTACCGAAGGGATGGGGGTTCTCATTAGACTAAGGAAACATGCCTGGGGTGGAGAGATAAGATTCATAAAGAAGATGAAAAAACAGTAATAGTAAGAAAATTGTGCATAGGTAGCTCTTTATGGGAAATTTTGACAGGCAGGGTTTCAGACAGTTCCCCTAAGTAGGCACATTCATATTCTCTTCTTAAATCTAAAAGGATGTGAGTCTTTGTTAATTCTCTTTGTTAAAATTAGACCTCCATATTGACAAGTTTTGTTGTAGTTGTTTGTTTGTTTGTTTTCGTAGCACTTAATTTCAGTCACTTCCCCCTTTGTGTCATTATTCTGAGTTTCTTCCATTCTGGAGAAAAAGATCTTGGGATTTTTCCACCAGCCAATTCTGGCTTCTCACACTCCCCAACCCTACAACACCACCAGAAACAGCAACAACAACCAAAGCAAAACAAACAAACAAAAAAAGCGTCTTCCTTCTATATCCCTTTAGGGCCAAATGACCAAGTCTTGTGTTACCAAAGGATTTTTTTTCCCCCCAGAGACTTCACTAGTCTTTGACACATGTGGTGTCACCATCTCCCCCCCCCCACACACTTTTTTTTTTGTAGGCTTTTGTTCCCTTAGCTCCCTGCTAATGCTGCCTGCTGAAAGGAAGGGCCGGACAAGCAGCAACAGGCTTGATGACACCACCTCGTGGGGAGATAGCCAGCTGTGGCCTCCTGGTCGAGAGCTCCCAGCTTAATGAGTAACACATTATAAACAGCCTGCAGTTGAGGGACAGCTGGCAGGGTGTTGGCTTCCACCTCGTTTAGCAGATACACTTCCTCAGACATCGTGCGGTTGACATCAGGGCACCCACAGGGGCTAATTCAAATATTCTCAGTGCGCTTTCCATCCTGTTTACTTGCTTGGACTACAGATCCACACGGAGCCAAACTTCACCTTGCTGTTTTCTATTTTCCTATTGTATATGAAGTGAGAAACCCTTGCCTGGAAAATTAGGTATTTTTAGTCCCTGTGCAATGAGTGTTAGAGGTTTGTGGTTATCAAGTTTAGTATGTTACAGGCTGACGAGGAGGAGGGTGGCCAGACTGAGGGTAAAAAAAGTGTGAAAAGATGTTAACAAGAACAGGGCTGTAATAATACATGTCTCTTCCTATAAAGCAGAACGTTGCATGTATTTCTTAACAGAACCAGCAGGCTCGGACATGTGTGGCGATTAGGTTTGCATCCTCATTGACTCAGTTGGTCTTTTTCAGAGAAATAGGTCTGATACTAGGTGTCTGATACCTTTCTTGGAAGGCTTATGGGATATTTGCCTTCAACAAAAACCATTTATTATGCTTTCATTGTGTGCCAGGCATTTTACTCAAAGCCAGGGATATAAAAATAGAAAAACAAATAGACTGATTTTTGCCTTTGGGGAATAAAAAGACTGGGTTAAATAACAGTTATTTACTCTGTTACAAATACTGTGTAACAACCAAATTTTGGTGCTGTGATAGGAATCATTACAAATAGTTTCTAATGAGTATAGAAGAACCTGAGACTGTAGAGATTGGTGGGGACTGAAAAAGAAAGATCAGGGGAGAAGTTCTGAAGGACCGGAAGCTCTGGGGTTCATAGATATCACTCAAGGGCAACAGCCAGTAGTCTAAGAGTTTACAGCAATGGTCCTCAAAGTGCAGTCCTTAGCTAACAGCACCAGCGTCATCAAGAACTTATTAGAAATATGAATCTTATACCCCACCCCAGACCTTACAAAATCAGAACCTGTGGAGGTGGAGCCCAGCAGTCTGGGATTTAATAAACCCTCCAGGTGATTGTGGTGCGTGCTATAGTTTGGGAACCAAAGCACAGGGTGTGAACTTTCAAACTTGACTGCGTGTCAGAATCACCTGGGAGCTTAAAAATATGATGCCTGGGCCCCATCTCAGAGGATCTGATTTAATTAGTCTGAGGAAACTGAGATTCTGAGAGTGAATAATTTCCCCTGAGGTCACAAAGCTGATGGGTAGGAATTAGTGCCTGGGTCTGTCTGACACGAAGGCCTGTATTTGTTCATTTTCTTGCATAGAGTTCTTAATCTGTGTGAGGGCAGAGATTGTAAAACCTTTTTCATGGACACCTGGATGTACTGTAAAAGGTCTCTTATTATTTATTTCTGTTTCACCAAAGAAATGAGTCTTTGAACAGTAATGACATTTAAAGATACGATTTTTGTATTTTGGAAGCAGGGTAAGAATATATGTCAAGCTATGTTTTTATGTTACTCCTTTAAAAATACATTTGTTTGTAAATCCATGAACTCCAGTACATCTGTATTTTCAGGAAATCCATTGTAAAGTCATCCCATACAGAACCAATAAATACAATTGCCCTCAAGCAGAATAATATTTTCACTTTGCACAGGTATTCACATAGGGTTTCAAAGTTATCAAGGGCAATGTGTGAGGTGAGTTTTATTTTTCTGAATTTTTATTTATTTATTTTGAGACATATTCTCACTCTGTTGCTCAGGCTAGAGGGCCATGGCATCATCTTAGCTCACAGCAACCTCAAACTCTTGGGTTCGCGCGATCCTCCCGCCTCAGTAGCTGGGACCACAGATGTCCTTGAGTAGCTGGGACTACAGGCTCCTGTTACGGCACCTGGCTAATTTTTCTATTTTTAGAAAACAAAAATAATTTCTTGTTCAGGCTCCTATCTTTTTAAATACCCTTTATTTCCAAGGGCAGTTTTCAATTCACAGCAAAAAGGAGCCACAGGTACAAAGATATACCATATTCCTCATACACATGTAAAGCCTCCCCCTGATTAACATCCCCACTGGAACAGTACATTTGTTATAAATTATGACATGGACACATCATTGTCACCCACACTGTATAGTTTTATTAGGGTTCACTCTTGGTGCTGAACATCCTATGAGTTTGGACAAATATAGACTGACATGTATCCACCATTATGGTGTCCTAACACGGTATTTTCACTGACCTGAAAATCCTCTGTTCTTCCAATTCATCTCTCCTTCCCCTTAACTCTGGTAACCATCTTATTTTTTAGTATTTTATTGTCTCTATAGTTTTGTCTTTTCCAGAATGCCACATAGTTGGAATCATACAGGATGTAGCCTTTCAAACTGACTTGTTTTACTTAGTAACGTGCATTTACATTTTCTCTTTATCTTTTCATGGTTTGCTCATTTCTTTTTAGTGCTGGATGACATTCCATTGTCTAGAATGTACTACATTTATTTATTGATTTGCCGGATGCAGAACATCTTGGTTGCTTCCAAGTTTTGGTTATCATGAACAAGGCTGCTTTAAACATCCATGTGCAGGTTTGTGCACATGGTTTTTAGCTTCTTTGAGTAAACACTGAGGAACACAATTACACAATTGTATTGTAAGTGTATTTTTAGTTTTTACATGCCCTTGAGATTTTTACCAGTACGCAAATGAATATTCAAATGATTAGTAGTTATACATGATATAATGGTTATTTTAACCAATGATACTATCTGATCTCTCTGCTAAGTGCTCTGTGTGGATTATAGCATTTAATCTGTACAACCAGCTATGAGATCTATGGTACTATTCCAATTCTTTTACAAGGCTTAAGAAGATCTAATTCCTTTCACTAGCTATGTGAGCTTGGATATAGTGAATTCAAATTGTAATTAAGCCATTCTGAAACCAAAGCCCATCTTTACATGGCTGTGGACTGCAGGCCAGGCTAAATATCTGAATATCACAGCCCCTTCTCAGCAAAGCTGCCATCGGCTGTTCCTTTCCTGTTGATTGCGGGTGGCAGCTCCCTAGAGGTCAGGCACCTGGGAAATTTGCTGATTTAGGAGCTGTCTTGGATCTAGAAGTCTATCTTTCAGTGATGTACTTTAAAGAGTTCTGCCTACCTGATCTAACTGAACATTTTCTTGCAAAGCATTTTGAAATATATTAATCACATATTTGATACCTTAGCAACTTGAACAGACACAGAGAGGCAAAAATCCATCTGCTGCAGAGATGGTTTTCTTTGTTTACCTACTTCTGGGTGTTTTCTTATTACAAAATTCCCATCACTTAGGGAAAACTTGCCATATCTCTGTTTCTTATCACTTATCTGAGCCTGACTAATACAATGTCAGGAGATCCAATGAGTTATGTACAAAAGGGCGTGGAAACTTAAAAATTTAGCCCTGAACTTCTGTATGAGTCAGAAATGATTTTGTCAGCAGGGAGATGTGACTATGACTCCACCTACCACCTTCTAGTTATGCTTATTGATAACTAGAATAGTACAAGGCAAGGTCTGAGTTCTTGACCTAATTCTGCTTTCAGGTTGCAAAGGTCTCTTAGGGTCCATTGACTTTTCACTTCTGCTGAAGCTTTGCCTGACCCTGACATTCGGCATCTACTTTTCTATAGCACATTTGAGCAACTGTGGAATTGCTAGGATGACAGAAGGAGAATTTCATACTCGAGCAGCTTTTATTAAAAACAGATAATTTATGATATGCTGCTGTTACGTAGTTATTTTAGGCTGAATCGTGATTCTTCATATACCTTGGTAGAGGAATAATTATGATTTTTAAAGTAGCATATAAAAATGTTTTTTGTATTTGAGATTTGTAGTTGAAATCTAGGTAATAGCTTACCTATTATATCTAATGTGTAAACAATTTTACCTCTCCTCTGCTCAGTTGCCTGCAATCATAATTACCTTTTTTAAAACTTGGCCATATGCTAAAATGTCAAATAATACATTTTCATTCGGCATGCCAAGTCAGAATCTGAGAATGTAAGGCAGAGTCTTTGTTAGAATATCACTGTATTGCATGAAAGTGTAGCATAACTTCAAATTAACTCCTTTTAAAAACCAAATGTTTCTTAGTATGTTATTAACCTAACTATCCAAGTCATTAGATTTTTATTATAGTAGTACTTAAAATAATTGGTGGAACATCTGCAGTTCTTTCTCATCCATACAATTTGCTTTGACACTGCTGTGTTAAAGCACAGCTGAATGCCTTATGTTATAATTACATGAACAAATTTAAGTACTGTTTTCATAATGTATATCCATTGAGAGTATTATCCAAAACAATATTACCTAAGCCCACAGTTATATAACATTCCTTTCCATGAAGTTGATGTCATGGAGTCCAAAGAAAGTCACAGAGACTTAAGAAATATCATTTTATGGTGGTGCCTGTGGCTCTGTGGGTAGGGTGCCAGCCCCATATACTGAGGGTGGCAGGTTCAAACCCGGCCCTGGCCAAACTGCAACAACAACAAGAAAATAGTCAGGCACTGTGGCAGGTGCCTGTAGTCCCAGCTACTCAGGAGGCTGAGGCAAGAAAATCATCCAAGCCCAGGAGTTGGAGGTTGCTGTGAGCTGTGTGACATCATGGCACTTTACTGAGGGTGACAAAGTAAGACTCTGTCTCTACAAAAAATAAATAAATAAATAAAAAGAAATAGCATTTTAAAGACTTCTTAGACTATAAGTGTTTATTGGAAAGCACTCAAATGGTTTTATTATTCCATAATCCTCAAGAATGTTTGGATCAAAAGTCAATTGCTTCACTGAATAAATTGGGTTGCTGTTAGAACTTCCATACAAAAAGACGAAAGTGTGTTTTTATTTGTGTTTTTGTTTGTTTGTTTGTTTGTTTTTAAAGATCTAAGTCGGGGAACTGGGCTGGCTTTGGCACAGAGGGCCTCCATCCATGTCTATATCTCAGGGAAGCAAATAGTGTCCTGGCTGTATAAGGAGTAATTGATGTTGCCATTACAGTAACATGCTTTAGCAAAAGATCTTTAGTCTGTTTTTACTTGTCTCCTTGTCATGGATAATTTAAACACTTTTTCTTGTGCCACAGGAGTTTTCCAGATGGATGTGTGCTTGTTGCTCTGTTGGAAAAATCTAATTTTATGAAGGAAGTAGCATGATGACCAAAGTGTTCTACAGTCCCCTCTACAGCCTGATATTAGTGGGAAAAATCCCTGGGCCATCTCTATAATCAAGCTAACCAACATCAGCCTGTCTTGTAACAGAATCTCATCACCATCAGGCTGGTTATCCTGAGCTTTCTTCTGCAGACTTTCTATTGTTCCTTGTACTGGGAATATACTCCCCCCTCCTCGATACTTTACCATTTATTCATTACATGGTGGACCAAAGACCTCTTTAGTCATTTACTTTCTTTCTTTCTTTCTTTTTTAATTTCAGATTAACGTGAGGATACAAACAACTGGGTTACAATGTTTGTATTTGTTAAGTAGGGTCCATGTTGTAGTTGTGCCCCACACCCAAGAGGTGAGCCATAGACCCTTACACTGTGCCCATTAAGTGGGAGCACACCAATCTTTAGTCATTTTCTAAAGATATTTTGCTGAGGGCAATATGTTGCTAATAGAAAGAGCAATGATTTTGGAGCCAGATAGTTCCAAATTTGATTCCTGGATCCACTACTGACTACGTGAGAGCCATTGAGCAAGTTACTGACGTCTTTCTGGGTGCAATTGTCTCATTTGTAACATAGAAGTAATGTGTATCTCACAGTTTTTATTAGGAGTAGATGAGAGAAAATTTGCCTTGGACTCAAATTTTAAATACCTACTTTATGCCTTTTTATGACATTTTTTCTCCTGAAGCAACAGGAAATTTTTTCCTATCAAGTTTATTTATGCCCGTAAGTGAAATATCCATATCATTATACAAAATTTGCTTATGGCATATGCTGGTCCTCCACCACTCTTGCTAGCTCTCTGCTGTAGATGGCAACCTTCAATTCTTTGAGCTATTTCTTTTTGGGTCAATATCCACATACTTCAAAAATCTTATTTTGCAACTTGTTCATCTGTGGTTTTATTATATGTTGAGATGGAATGTGAGAATGAAACTTTTCTCCTCATCTCTCTCTCACACTCACACACACACACCAACACACACACACACACACACACACACACACACACACACACAAAAATGCTCTCTTTCTCTTCCCATGTTGGCTTTCTCTTGTGGTAATTATATCATAATTTTCATTAAATCAATATTTCAGACTTACGTTATTATGATTGTATAAAGATATTATATAGTAATTTTTTCTTCCAAGATGGAGTTGTTATTTTATTTTCCCTGGTGTTATTAAATATCTTGTTTAGTTTTATTATATTTTATTTTTTTTCTTTTGAGACAGAGTCTCAAGCTGTCACCCTGGGTAGAGTGCTGTGGCATCATAGGTCACAGCAACCTCAGACTCTTGGGTTTAAGTGATACTCTTGCCTCAGCCTCCCAAGTAGCTGGGACAATAGGCACTCACCACAACACCTGGCTATTTTTTTTGTTGCAGCTGTCATTGCTCTTTAGCAGGCCCGGGCTGGATTCGAACCCACCAGCCTCAGTGTATGTGGCTGGCACCCTACCCACTGAGCTACTGGCACCTCTCTGGTTTAGTTTTATATCTACAGGTTACTAATTGAGGCCCCAAATCTCTATCAAATGACCAAGTGGCATGTTAACTTCATATTATTATAAAAATCTCTCTTGAAATTTTCTCACCTACTTTCATCTATGCAGATTTTCCTCTATGCCTGGAACACAACTATTCTCTTCTGATTTCTGTCCCAACTATTATCATATAAAATTCAAACATCTATAATTTTCATAACATTTCTGGGAGCCTAGTGGTCCTAGACTTATGATGATGGCTCTTTCCAGATAAAAGTCTACTAACACTCCTCTTTATCTTCTACTAATAAGGAAGAAACACAATACTTTGTGGGCTTATTTGAATGAATATATAATACATGTGGATGTTTGGTTCTGACACATTTACAAAGTGAACTGCTTACAAAGCTGTTTACAAATTGTGGGGCCAGACTTAGGAAAGCATTCCAGTGGCAGGACAAGCTGTTCTGCCCCTTGGTCCCTATGAATAAACAGATCTGATAGGGCTTGTGCTACCTTTGGCAGATGGGTGTACAGTAGGAAGTCAAATACGACAACTTCAGAAGAGGTCACTAAGGTTTTATTACAAAGTTATGACATCTTCAGATTTTCTTAGTAAACCAGGAACTGTTGACTGCAACCTATACCCCCCAAATGAACTGAACTGCTGTTATCTTCCAGGCGTAATGTCAGGTGTATCAAGGAGTTCTCCTTCAATACACTGAAGTGGTAAATAGCAGTGCAGATTTATCAGGTTGTGGAGGCACGAGAAAGTTACCTGAGCGGGTGACTGATCCTGATGCAACTGGCCCTGTGGCCATGAAACTGACCATGCAGAATGGCCTTAACACAGTGTTCCGACAAACAGGTAACTTGAAGGTGGAAGAGTTGAGTCTGTTTAAGGATGATAAATAAATTACAATCATCAGATGGCAGAGGACTGATTTACTGTAAACCTATCCATGGAGTGTTACTGAAAGGAAAGGAAAAACAGTGAGAAGAACTGCCAATTAATACCAATTCTTGGATAGTAGTTGATAACTAGGTTGGATGGTCAGGGAATTGGAAAGAATAAGACAGGAGGACTGGTAATAAGTTGTTGTAGGAAGAGAAATGTGGTGGGTCTCTTGGAATGAGTCCAGAGTATAAGAGCATATGTGCCCTGGGTGAAAACTCATTTAAAGATCTCCTCTGTGGATGAGTTTATTAACAGTCTTTTCGACAAGACCATTACCCCACAGATGTCAATTACATATTTTCTCCCCCAATTTAGTACTTATTTAATGAGCTGATAAATGAAGTGGTCATAATAACAGATGCTGAAGTCACATATGGACTCAAAACAAGAATTCTGCTAACTGCAACTGATCTGATTGTTATTACCAGTGGCAGCCCAGCTTGTTAGAATCAGCACCAAAACTTGAGCCCCTGATATTTTGTTTCCCTAATAGATCTGGCTTGTCTTTGGAGTATTGATTACATTGAACATCTTTAATCACAGAAAGTGCAGTGATTTGTCTTCACCAGGATAGACTTTTAGAATATGCATTTGTCTACCTCATCCAATGTACTTCCAACACAACTTTCCTGGTCTAGGTCTTACTGATTACCTTATGTATCATCATGATATCAAACATAACATGAATTCTGACTCAGGAACTCATTTTATAGCAAAAGGAAACATGGGCCAACCTTCAAAAAATTACCTAGCATTATTATGTATTCTATCTCTTAGTAGTAGCTGCCTTTGTAGAATTATTTGTAGTTACTGAACAATTGGAGATAATTAAGAATGCGCTCAAACTTTCATATTTAGAACTGTTTCTTTTTTAGACTAAACATATAGATTTAGAATCCAAGGAATACAAATGGAGTTGATATTTCTTACTTTTAGAAATGGTAGCCCACTTCACATCTCCAAAACTTTGGATTCTGTTGGTTAAAAAATATTCATACCAAAGGAAGAATGTTTCATCAGGATACACAAAAATTCTGCCACTACATCTGGCCTTGGAACCACCACTTTTCCATTTTGAACTCTCTTGCATGTCCCTCAACAATTAGGAAATAAAGGAGTGATCACAAGGAGTGATCAGGAGGAGTTTAGAAGTGATCAGGAGGAGTGTAGAAACATGGTTTTCTACTAGTGCTGCTTTCAGTGTACTCGATTTATAAAAATAAAGCAGTGACCAGAATACCAAAGACTCAGCCTTCTTATTTAACACAGCTTGGGTAATCTTCATCAGGCAAAGGCCCCTGAAGAAAGTACAGACTGACGGCAAAGGACAACAGAGGAATTAGATCAGAAACGCCGTGTCTACCTTGGTAACCAGTTGCAGAAATGTCTCTGGTCTTTCCTACTGTCCCACTTCTATTTTGTATAACACGTCATGTTGGTGATTGAACTACAATTTAGTTTATAGATTAGAATATAAGGATACTAATCTTAGGAAACCAAGAGAAAACATTTTATTACCCAAAGACTTTCAACTTAGAGTAGATTGATGATTGCAGCCATTATTGTTGTTTGGCAGCCTGGGCTGGATTTGAACCTGCCAGCTCAGATGTATGTGGCTGGCACCCTAGCTGCTTGAGCCACAGGCATTGAGCCATCAGGTAGGTATTTTATAGAATGTTTATTTGGGTTTGTCTGATGTATCTCAAGATTAGACTGGGTTATGGCTTTGGGGAAAGAATACCACAGCAATGAGATGCCCTTCTCATCCCCATATTGATATCAACATGCCTTATCACTGGTGCTGCTATCCTTGACCACTTAATTAAGGTGGTGTCTGCAAGGTTTCTCCACTGTAAAGTTATTATTTTTCCCTCTTAATGTAGTCTATTCTTTGGAAATGGGACAATAAGTCCCACCTACTCTCAAGTACTTCCTCTTTCCTCCCCAACTTTAATAAAACCCCAAAGCAAGTTTCAGTTTGAGCTCTAAAAGTTATATTAAAATATTACCAAAAAGGGAGAAAGAAATACGTTTTGAGAGAAATTACACTAGTACTTTACTTATTGAACATAATATACATATATATACTTTTTCTTGGCAGTTTTTTTTTTTTTTGGGGGGGGGGTCAGGGCTGGGTTTGAACCCGCCTTAGTAGAGTATATTAAGAGGGCCAGCACCCTACTTCTTTGAGCCACAGGCACCACCCCTGAACATAATATTTTATATGTGGGTTATCTAACATATTTTGAATAATTTGGGTATCAGTTTATTACATAGACAAAGAAGTCTAATTTCCCTAACAATTCATTTTGCTTCTTCAAGAAAAGTATGTTGATTTGTCACTATTTCTTTCTTCATTATTTTGAAATCTGAGACTCAATTGTTTTAAAGTATATATATTTCTGGAAAATAAATTTGGGAAATCAAGCTAAAATAAATTCATAGCTTAGTTTTGATTTAGTAGAGCTCTGTAATTACATTAATTTTTGATAATTCTTTTGATTCTTTTGATAATTCTTTTACTAGATACAGTAAGAGTTCAAAAAATTAAATTTCTGAAATTTTATTGTATAGCAGTTTAAAGAGATTTGTTACTAGCGTTTTACAATGTTAAAAATTATTTAAATTTAAGGAGATTTACAGTAGGAACTTAATTAAACTGAAAAGCTTCTGTACAGCTAAGGAGATAACAACCAAAGCAAATAGACAACTTATACAATGAGAAAGGATATTTGCATATTTTGAATTGGACAAAAGCTTAATAACTGGGATATACAGATAACTCAAACTAATCAACAAAAAAAGAGCCAACAATCCCTTATATCACTGACAAGAGAGATGAACAGAACCTTCACTAAAGAAGACAGACAATTGGCTAACAAACATGTGAAAAAATGCTTGCCATTCCTAATAATTAGAGAAATGCAAATTATGACCAGTCTGAGATATCATCTAATCCCAGCAAGAATGGCCATGTCACAAAATCTCAAAACTGCAGATGCTGGCATGGATGTGGAGAGAAGGGAACACTCTTACACTGATGGTGGGACTGCAAACTAATACACCCTTTTTGGAAGGAAGTATGGAGAACCCTCAAAGAACTCAGACTAGACCTCCTCTTTGAACCTGCAATCCCATTACTGGGCATCTACCCAGAAGAAAAAAAAAATTATTTTACCGTAAGGACACCTGCACTAGACTGTTTATCATAGCTCAATTTACAATCACCAAAATGTAGAAACAGCCTAAATGCTCACCAACCCAGGAATGGATTAACAAACTGTGGTATATGTATACCATGGAATACGATTCAGCCACTAAAAAAGATGGAAACTTTACATCTTTTGTATTAACCTGAATGGAAGTGGAACACAATTTTCTTAGTAAAGCATCATAAGAATGGAACAGCAAGAATCCTATGTACTCAATTCTAATATGAGGACAATTAATGACCTAGTACATGGTGGAGAGTGGGGGAAGGAGAGAGCAGAGAGAGGGAAGGAGGAAGAAGGTGGGGGATCATGGTGTGTGACACACCTTTTGGGGTGGGACACAATTATAAGAGGGAGTTTACCTAACAAATGCAACCAATGTTAACCTGGTTCTTGTACCCTCAATGAAGCCCCAATAATAGAAAAAAAAAGCACCTAATGAAAAAGACATTGCTATACATGTAGTCTGGATGTTTGTTCCCTCAAACTTCAGGTTGAAATCTAATCCCAAGTGTTGGAAGTGGAGCCTACTGGGAAGTGTTTGGGTCATAAGGGCAGATCTCGCATCAATGGCTTGGTTCAGTCCTTGTGGTAATGAATGAGTTCACTCTCTGTTAGTTCCTCTGAGAGCTGATTGTTAAAAGGAGCCTGGCACCTCTTGCTTCCTCTCTTGCCATGTGATCCTTGCACACGCCAGCACGCTTTGCCATCTACCATGACTGGGAGCAGCCTGAAGCTCTCACTAGAAGCAAATGCTGATGCCATCCTTCTTGTACAGTCTGCAGAATTGTGAGCCAAACGAACCCATTTTCTTTTTTTTTTAGAAACTTCCCAGTCCCAGGCACTCCTTTAAAGCAATACTAAACCAACTATGACATACCCAAAAATAAATTTGGGAAAAAATATTAATTTTAGTATTAATAGAACCATAAAGACTTATACTTCTTGAATTCTGCAATAACCCATATATTGTCCCTTTTCTTATACATATACCATGGACAAAAGGGGAAGAGTTAAGTTTCTTTTTAATGATAGAATACAGAAACACTGCTTCGGTTACACACAGAAAAAAAATCTTAGGTATGCTTCAAAAAATAGTGAAATATTTCAGCATTGATAACCTACCTACTAGATAAATAACTTCCTTCTAGGGCTAAAATTCAAATACTTATAGTTTCTCCTGTCAAAAAATTAATGAGGTAGTTGAGTAAATGAGATCTAAGTATATGTAGATAAAGATATGTAAATGAAAACATTTAAAGAGTATGTAGAAAAGATATCAAAAGCATTTACTGAGAATCAAATTAAGTTTATGGAATAATTGCTATAGTAATTCAGAGAAGGGACAGACCAGACATGACTGGTCTGGAAAGATGCACTTTTCACTGGAAAATCTAGGTATTTGGTTGTGTATGTTCTTTTTTGGGCTAGTATCATAAGCAAGAAGTTGCTATGGGCTAAATTTTAAATTTCTTATTTAAAAACATACATAGTTTTGAAACTTCAATTTTTATATATCATTGTTAGCTAGAGATGTAAAATGGACAGTTAGATATTACAGTTCTATGATTTCAGCTGCCGTTAATTTCAAGAACAAAGTGAAATGCGATCTGTGTAGAAAAAGAAGATATTTGGCTCTATATGGAGGAAGATATTTATCTACAGAACATTCTGGCCATTTGTAATAAAATGTTCTGGGATTGCTTATGACCCTGGGAGTAAATACGTTGTTTGAAGCAGAGGCATGATATAAGGAAGTAGTTGGCAATGAGGCTAGGAACTTGGAATGTTCCTTGAGGTCAAAGACGAGCGATCTTGAATAACCAGATTAATTTAAGGTATGAAAAGAAGGATTGTAGATCAGGTTTGGAATAGGTAGATGACATGGAATAAAAACAAAAATAATAAAGTATGGCAGTGTTTCACTATTTCCTAACACATGTATGTTAGTTGTCATTAGGCATCTTTCTGTGGACCCTCCACCCCAACGAGAGGCCTATCACCCTACTGTAACCATCCCAGGCTGGTTGTGTATAGAAGTGAACTAATGTATAAATTGGTAAATTGTTAAATGTATGAATTAAGCAAACATGCCAAAATCAGAGATTCCTTTGGTTTAAAATGAAAATACAAATGCATTCAAGAGTGGTAATCAATTCAACCATATCTGTTATTTATCCCTTATTGTCGATGTTTTCTACATGAACTTCTCTGAAAGAGTAAAATTAGAGTGTATGAAAGAGAAGGCATAGGGCAAAGGGGGCAGGACATAGCATGTCAGAATCAGCTTAATATTTTGTTAATTCCAGATGAGTAATGACATGAAAAAATGTTAATAGGAGAGAATAAAATGTATAAGACTATTCTATTGCCAGCTATACCATCTCAATTTTATTCTGGAGCCAGTTGAGCCCCACTTTCACAAAATTGTACTTTTGGATAGCCCTAATTATTTTAGTAAACATATTGTGGGATAATCAGTTCAATGATTTCAGCATTAAACTAAAACTGCAATGGAGGTCTTGAAGAATTACTGAAAAGGTTGGGCACCATGGCTCACACCTCTAATCCTAGCACTCTGGGAGGCTGAGGGAGGTGGGTAACCTGAGCTCAGGTCCTCAAGACCAGCCTGACAAAGAGCAAGACCTGGTCTCTAAAAAATAGCCAGGCATTGTGGTGGGCACCTGTAGCCCCAGCTACTTGGGAGGCTGAGGCAAGAGGATCACTTGAGCCCAAGAGTTTGATGTTGCTGTGAATATGACATCACAGCACTCTACCAAGGGCAGCAAACTGAGACTCTGCCTCAAAAAAAAAAAAAAAAAAAAAAAATTAAAAGTCACTTTCAGAGTATCATCTCTTAAGGACTGTATTTTCCATTCTGAATATAGCTTTGAAACTTAAAAATTTACCTTGCTTTTCATTGGAAAACCTAAGCATCTTGTTTCAAATATGTTTTTCTTGGATAAGAGTGATAAGCAGGCAGAGAATTATGTATGAGTTCTGAAACTTCTTGACTAAAGATATTTTGGAACATTCTTTTTTGTAACGTCAATGTTATCTTGAAACAAAATGGGCAGAAAGATGTTGAAGCATAAGAATTTTAATTATCAATTCAAAAATACAGCTCTTAGTTAAGGCCTGAGATGATTTATGTGACTATTAAAAATTACACATGGTCTTATTTTGTTAGTTTCTGGTTGTTATGAATTTGATTTTGCCCATGTTTGGTCAAGTTGACAAGTTTCTAAGAATTCTTCGACATTCCAAGCTTATTGCTTATGAGGGGCCTGCCAAGTCCCTGAGCATACAAGGCTGCTCATGGCAAAGCATTTGCTTCAATATTTAGCATCATATTCTCAAATGGATCAGAAGGACCAGCTGGAGAACACACGTGACTTGGCAATGACTCATCCAGCTTTGTAAGTTATGTGTGAAAAACAAGGTTAAAAGCTTGACTGGGTGTAGGGTGATCAGTGACTGGATAGCAAGACTGACACAGGTGTGATTGAAGTAAGGCCAGAATGAAACCGTTTATCATATTTCTATGGCCACAATAATGCAGAATAGAAATAACAAATATTTATTTAGCTTCCAAGCCAGCAGGTCAATAGTTTAGTCTTGGTTATGCTGGACAGTTCTCCTATTGCAACTGGCCTCATTCACATGTCTGAGTATCAGCTGGGATGTCTGAGCTGCTGGATTGCCACAAGCCTCATATCCTCCATTTCTAAACCATTTAATTGGCCAGAGCAAGTCACAAAGCCAGTCCAG
The DNA here is from genome assembly GCA_963574355.1 of Loris lydekkerianus. Taxonomy (NCBI): domain Eukaryota; kingdom Metazoa; phylum Chordata; class Mammalia; order Primates; family Lorisidae; genus Loris; species Loris lydekkerianus. Next base: position 102,263 of record CAUYPK010022322.1, read on the forward strand.
ATATAAGGACTAATGAGATAGACTTCTCTGCTCATTGGGAGACGTTACAAAGAGGTACTAAATTTGGTCTATTAATGAATTAAATCTACCACCATGCCCTGAGCTCTAAGGACTGTGATTATAAGTCTATCCAGGTGACTGTGAATTAGGGTGAATCAGGGCAGAGTTGCCTAAGGACTTGAGATTTGATTGCTGCTTATTCTCAGTCCAGAGCAGATAAGCAGATAACATTTTAGATTTACCATAGTACCAGATACTAACCAGGGACAACCAAGAGTTAAGTATATGCTATCATGATGGGTATAAGCAACAAGATCTTAATTAAACTTAAAAGTTTATCATCGTGCAAATATGTTGGTCTTTTCAAATGGACTTTTAAAAAGGAAAAGGAATGAAAATGTGTTATTCTTTTTTTTATTCTTTTAATGTCCGTATAGTTGAGAGATTCATTGTTCAAAAAAAAAAAATGTTTCCTGTGTTCCTTTCATTTATCAAGCAAAGCTAGACATGGGGGGTCGTAAAGCCAAACCACAAGACAGGGACTGGTTTAAGGATTGGTGTGTGATGTGGGACACAAATTCATGCTTCTTCCATGTGCTAGGTAGTAAAAGCCCTTGTTGTTTTGGTTGGGATCTAGCAGGATTTAGGTCCAGAACTGTCAATGTGTGATCTCTACCTCACAGAGAGAGCTGTCTGCAAAAACAAAAAATGGAGACTGGGCTGTGCATTTAGCAGAGGCGAGGAGGAGTGTCCTGACCAGTTTCCTGTCTCTGGGTTTGCATGGTTTTGAGACAAGCTTCACCTTTAAATTTTTTGTGTTGTTTGGTGGATGCAAACCCTTTCTGAATGAAGATAGTTTAATCTGACTTCCTTTACTCAAACCAAAGATCCTAACTAATGATGGGAACAGTATCCAGTAAGCATGTATATACCAATTATCATAGATTTAATAGAAGGATATCACCTTCTGATAGGATAAGGTCTAGCTGCAGAATGCCTCATACATGATGATGATGATGATGATGATGATGATGATAAAGAGAACAGGAAGAGTAGTAGGAGAAAATGTTAACAATAATCTAGCTACTGATTTTCTAATAGTATCAAGCAATTTTTTCTGAATATGCTATTTATATTAGCTCCTTTAACCTTATAGCACCCATGTAAGATGTGTGCTATTTTGATCCCACATTCATAGATGATGAAATTGACCTCAGAAGTTAAATAACTTACCCAAAGCCACATGACCAGTTGGAGACAAAGGTAAAGCTAATATTCACTTTTGTTGGCTCTCAAGAAATATTTGTTGATGGAAGGAAAGGATGAAAGAGCAATGAAGACAATTATATTGCAATATGATAAATGTAATGTTTAATCTTTAACACATCACCATGTAGGCCTTATTATTATTGTCATTTTATAAATGTGGAAATTGAGAGTCTAAACTATAAAATAGCTAGAAGGTGATGGAGGTGGCATATACATGCACGTTTACTATAAATGGTTCATAGACACTTTTGCATAAGGTGAGACCCTAAGTAGGGCACTGCCTTTACATGGAGCTTTGAAATTATTTTTAGTGATTTATCCATTTTGAGAGCTTTCCCCCTACACATTTTCTATAATGATTTCTTTAAGTGTTACATTGCTAACATGCTTGAATATGACCTTCTTGTCAGATGGATTGTTTCTATCTTTTTGTAAGACCTTCATTAAAATGAGAGTATTCAAACATGGTAATGCATACTTCTTCCCATTTTAAATCAGATCTTCTACAGTACACCCCTAGGACAAAGGGCTCTTCTACAACTTGAGCTTGACCTTGGAAGTGAGAATATTGTACCCTAAAATTTGTACCTTATGTTAATTTGAAATAAAAAAAAAATCTTTAGAAAATTATTATTATTGGTCATCTTTACCAAAACAATGGAAGGTAAAGCCTTTCTGACCAGTGTGGTGATTATAAAGCACCACTAGAATCTGATGTAATTATATATTCCAAAAGATCCATCTCCCAGAAACTTCATGTTCATCTCTTTGATTCCAAGTATGTACATCTGCATGACAAAGAGGGCAACCTGAAAGACAAGACCATCAACCAGCTATTTGTTGAGCTGGTTTTGCAAGCTAATATTCTCACTGTTTCATTTATTTTCTTATTAGGTTTGAGTGGTTGAAAGATCAAGAACGTATCAGTGTGGATGGCTTATTTTAGCCACTTTATTTTCATTTTTTCTTTTGCTTAGGTTTTGTGTTGACTTCATATCAGTTCATTAATTATTTGGTGAATTCGAACACTGTAGTCCTTTTTGAACACAAAAGCTGTTGTTTCTACCAGATATTTCCTCTCTACTATAGTATGTAAACAATATTTATTTTTGGCTTTCTTAACAGTGCTCTTACAAATTGCAGCTTGTATCTATGGTGCATATTTTTATCTATAATAAAAAAAAAAATAAAAAACAAAAGAAATAAAATCACTATTCTAAAGAAAAAAAAATTGCAGCTTGTAATTCTGATTCTTTTCCCCCAAATAAATCTTTGAAAATAAATCAGTGTACTATCGCCAAAGCTTACATCACACAATCCTGACATTTGAATCATTGCAAAAATGTGTCTTGGAAATATTTCCAGTGTCTTTTTAATCAAAGTTTCATAACTTAGTCCCTATACGGGCAATCACTGACTTCTTTGCATCTTTTCCTGTTTATAACCCTCTATTTTTAATCTTAAGTTTGGGGACCTGTTCTTTTTCTATCAAATAAAAGAAAGAAGTAAACATGCTGTAACATGAAAATGTATGGAATACTTTGATTATTCTCGAAAGATCTTTTCCACTTTAAGATCTTTTGGGAGTAAATCGATACCAGATAGCATTCAATGAAACGTTTTCTTCTTCCCCTTTCTGATTACTATGCTTTCTTCTTTTTGCTTTTTGAAGCATTAATTTCTATTCTTTCTGGAGTTTATGCCTCTCCCATCTTTACACATCTGTAATTAGTATGTTAGTTTTGGCCACCTGTTTTTTGCTCCCTTTTAACTCCTTCCGTATTTCTATCTGCCTTATACTCCTATCTTGGTGCCAACATTTTTTTCCTGCATTTCCTATTCATGCTCAGTCTACTTCTTTTGTTACTTTAAGGATTTTCTCCTCCTTGGTAATTTTTCCACAGCTTCAACATAGTATGTGTTTGAAATACAAAGCAACTATTATTCTCTTTTTAAAGATCATCTTTGAATGGCGGGTTAAGGAGATTTCTATTTTTATTGTTTCTTTCTTTTCTCTCTCTCTTTTTAATTCTCAGTTAGGTATTATATGTAAAGAAACTGAAGCAAAATGGCCTGGGAGGGCCACAGATAATGACAGAGCCATGTTGCAAGGTTAGAGTCCAACTCTCAGCCCAAGGCCGTCCTGTCTAGACTGCAGGGTCCCCTTCCACAAAAGTGTGAGTCACGACATCTTGGGCACTAACTTAAATTTATTTACTTTATATAAATTCACAACAGCAATCTGTAACCTAATATTGAGGAATGTATTAACTTTTGCCTTCAGAACTTGCCATTTTAAGTATTTTGCACATAATATTTATCTGAAAAAGGTGAAAGTAATTAAAGTATACAGAGGACTCATGTCTATTTGACTCAGCAAATTTGTTTAAATTACAGAGACGATGTACATCCCCTCAAAGTTTCTTTTTCAATAAATAGCATACCAGTCCTGAGTACCAGTGTTCAGACAATCAATCCTTCTAGGAATTAAATTGCTCCCAATTTGATGGATTTTTAATCCTTTCACTGATCAGAATCTTCATTTTCTTCCCTTAGAATCATCTCTTGCTGGTGGGTCGCACCTGTGGCTCAAAGGAGTAGGGCTCTGGCCCCATATGCCGGAGGTGGCAGGTTCAAACCCAGCCCTGGCCAAAAACTGCAAAACAAAAACAAACAAACAAACAAAAAAATCTCCTGCTGAAGAACTCTTGAAGGGTTTTCTTTGGACTCTGATGGAACAAGAAGCCCTCCCGTTTGTTCGTAAAGCCTCAGATTAGTTTAAAACTAATACATACAGTACTTAGTTATTACAACTGAGAAAAGAGCAAATAGTTATATTAGTTAGTGGGTTCTGTGAAAAACATTTATATATAACTCTTCTTCCTTTGACAAGGACTTAAAATTTCTCCATATGCAGATGTATCCTGCTCATTTGGGGCCGCATTCTTCCACTTCTGTGAGAACGTCACACAAAACCATTTGAATAAAAACTGAATTGACTTACAATTTGAGACAGCTGTAATTCCTCAACATATTCCATGACATCTGATTCTCAGAAATTTGTTGATGTGTCTGGACAGAATGCAATTACTGATCACTCCTATTTTGAGTGCTAAATTTCTTTCTTTAACAATAAAAACGTATTTCTTCCTCTTCCATTGAGTTATTGCAAACAAGATTCTTTTGCAAGTATAAAGAAGGACACTTCTTTGAACAAATTGTTTTCTTTCTTTGAATATGACCAAATGGGCAGTGATTTATCGGAAGTTGCAGGTTTTCTGTCTGTTGAAGACATTTGTCTTCAGTATTGGAAGAAACCTGGCTGGCTGGCTTCTCCTCAGTCTCACAGGCCCTGCAGCAGGGGCTCCTTTCTTCCTTTTGGAGTGGTTTCAGCTCCTGTGCACCTAATTTGGTTCAAGTATAGAAATTAAATGGGTTTACCAATGTATCTGATGTTTTGGAATTCTTTTGTGTGTGTATGTGTGTGTGTGTAAAATTATTGATCATGAATTTTTCTGTGATGCTGGCACAAGCTTCAAGTGACAAAATCAGGCATTCTAGGTAATTCTTGTCATCCCATGTTTCTGGAATAGAGAAATGACCACAGGCTTTTAAGAAGGGCAGGACCGAGTTTAAGTCTCTTCTCCAGCTCTTCAAATAAGATACCTTTAGGTAAGTGTTGTGGTTATTTTATTGATTTATTTTTGACAACCGACTTGGCCTTGGGGTGTCCAGATATTAGAACAAACATTCTGGGCTTTTCTGGGAAGGGGTGTTGGATGAGTTTAAGATTTAAATTAATGGATTGAGTTGAGCAGATTGTTTTCTACTGTGTAGGTGAAGCTCATTCTATCAGGGGAAGGCCCAGATAGAATAAGACAGCCGACTTTTCTCTGAAAAAGAGACTTTCTTCTGCCTAACTGCCTAAATGACTCTTGGTTTATCTTGCTTTTGGATTTGAACCAAAACATCAATTCTACTTTTGTTTTAAGCCTGGTAGACTTTGCACTGGAACTTTTCTATTCGGTGTCCTTGATCTCAGGCCTTTGAACTCAGATTAGAAGTGTGCTTTTCTAGGCCAGGTGCAGTGGCTCATGCCTGTAATCCTCTCACTATAATGGGTCTAAGCAGGAGGATTTCTTGAGGCCAGGAGTTTGAAACCAGCTTGAGTAAGAGCAAGACCCCATCTCTACAACTAGAAAAATTATAGACATTTTAATAATGTTGATTCTGCTGATTCACAGCATGATTTGTTTTTCCGTTTGTTTCCATCCTCTGTGATTTCTTTCCTTGGTGATTCATAGTTCTCCTTGTAGAGGTCTTTCACCTTCTTGGTTAAATATTTTCCTAGGTATCTTATTTTCTTTGTTGCTATTATAAGGGGTATTAAAAAACAGTGAACTAATACCTTTTGTAACAGCCTGGATGAAATTGGAGACCATTCTCCTGAGTGAAATAGCATAAGAATGGACAAATAAAGCACCACATGTACTTACTATTAAATTGGAATTAACTGATCAACACCCATGTGCACATATGGAAATAAGACTCAGTGGAAACCAAGCAGGCGGGGGATGGGTAAAATCACATCTAACAGGTACAATGTACTCTATCTGGTGATGGGAAGATGTATAACTTTGACTCAGACTGTACAAAGCCATTTCATGTAGCCAACACATTTATACTCCAATAATATTCTGAAATTAAAAATAAAGAAAAGAAAAATTAGCTGTTTTCCCTGCCATAGGTCTGTAGTCTCAGCTACTCTGGAGGTGGAGGCAGGAGGATTGCTTGAGCCCAGAAGTTTGAGGTTGCAGTGATCTCTCATCATGCCATTGCATTCTAGCCAGTGTTGACAAAGACCCCGTTTAAAAACATAAAAGATGATACTTTTCTAGATCTTTCTTTTTTTATTGTGTTAAGACATTTATATTCTACATTGAGTAAATTGCACATGTACCCTTGTATGATGCACTGTAGGTGTGATCCCACCAACTACCCTCCCTCCACCCATCCTCCCCCCTCTCCTCCCCTCCCTCTCACCTTTCCCCATATTTTTGGGCTATAATTGGGTTATAGCTTCCATATGAAAGCTATAAATTGGTTTCATAGTAGGGATGAGTACATTGGATACTTTTTCTTCCATTCTTGAGATACTTTGTTAATAAGAATATGTTCCAGCTCCATTTATGTAAACATGAAAGAGGTAAAGTCTTCATCTTTCTTTTAAGCTGCATAATATTCTATGGTGTACATAGACCACAATTTATTAATCCATTCATGGGTCGATGGACACTTGGGCTTCTTCCATGACTTAGCAATTTTGAATTGGGCTGCAATAAACATTCTGGTACAAATATCTTTGTTATTATGTGATTTTTGGTCTTCTAGTAGATGAATTGTGGGATTGAATGGCAGGTCTATTTTTAGATCCCTGAATGCTCTCCAAACATCTTTCCAAAAGGAATGTATTAGTTTGCATTCCCACCAGCAGTGTAGAAGTGTTCCCTTTTCTCCATATCCACTCCAACATCTCTGGTTTTGGGATTTTGTGATGTGGGCAAATCTTACTGGAGTTAGTTGATATCTCAAAGTAGTTTTGATTTGCATTTCTCTGATGATTAAGGATGATGAGCATTTTTTCATATGTCTGTAGGCTGTGTGCCTGTCTTCTTCAGAGAATTTTTTGTTCAAGTCCCTTACCCACCCTGAGATGGGATCACTTGTTCTTTTCTTGCTAAGACATTTGAGTTCTCTGGGGATTCTGGTTATTAAGCCTTTGTCGGAGAGATAACCTGCAAATATCTTCTCCTATTCTGAGGGCTATCTGCTTATAGGCTTGTCAGCTTCCATAAGCCAATTCCTTATACATAATAATCTCTCTCTCCCTCTCTCTCTCTCAGTATATCCTACTGACTCTGTTTCTCTGGAAAACTCTGGCTAACACATCAGGTTATTCAATCTTTTGCGATCTTGATTTCATTACATGTGAAACAGGGATAATCTTAAATATTTCTTGTTCTCAAAGTTGTATGGTTTATGGGAACAAGAGAGTAGAGGAAGGTAGATATTTATTAAATGGTAGCTGTTGTTATTATAGAGACAATTTTGCATAACACAGATTTTCTTTAAGACCCTAATCTTTTTTGTCTATCTGTCTTATTCATCTCTTAGTTTTTCTCAAATTAAAAATATCAAGTCCTGCTGCTAAGGGAAAAGAAACAAATGAAATCCAAATCCTTCCCCACCCCTTCTCTTAATATTTTTAAAACATTATTCAATGGAAAGTGTGATAAATACAGGACAATGTGAGACAAGTAAAAGGAGCAACAGAGGCCGTGTTATAGATGTGGCTTCTCTTTTTCTCTTCTTTTCTCATCAGATTATTCTAGGCCCAAGGTTTGACTTGCCTCTTCCAGAACTAACTTTTGACATCTTTGACTCTCCCTCTACATTTCACAAGAAGCTGTGTGTGGAATCCAATCATTCTTCCTCACCCATACAGTGAAAGAAAGGGGGTAACTTTGTCTTCTACCATTGTACTTCGTGTGAATTTGTAAGGCAGATGAAACTAAGCCCAGGTGTGTCCCTACTTCTTACATCTTCTAAGGCAGCAGAAACACCTCAAAGTCTGTGTAGGAAAACTTTCATGGAGGCCCCAACCCAATCTGCCTCACTGGCTTGAGTTGGGTGTTTTATTATAGCTGTGAGAAAGTCTAAGAACCTTTTCTTGAGTATTGCAAACATGGAACTTAAAGGAATGTGAGGAAGAAAATAACAGGAGGATATGATGCAGGATGGAAGATGTAGGTCAAGAACCATGGGATAAGTCATTCAGTGTCACCCGTACCAATGTCTTAGAAATACAGCTTTGAGACATCAAAGAGTAAAATTTAAGAAGCCTTTGATTTCAGAAGTCTTGGCAGAAGGTGATAGGAATATGGAGCAATGGAACAATATTTATTAACCAGGGGGTCTTCACCCTTTTAAAAAAAAATTAAATCATAGCTGTGTATATTAATGCAATCATGGGGTACAATGTGCTGGTTTTATGTACAATTTGAAATATTTTCATCAAACTGGTTTCACCTTTTTTTAAGAACACCTCCTCACTTGCTGTCTGGATGGGGCCACTGGCAGGTGTCCCACTGGGGCTGGAATCCCCGTGTAGACTGGTCCACAGAAAATGGCCCCTTGAGCCCATAAACACAAATGGCAAAACTTCAAAAGGAAAGAAAAGGAAAAATACAGGTTCCCTGTTATGTAAAATTTTCAGGGGTTGGCTGGAAGAAGAATGGAGCTCAAGGCCCTAATCTTGAAGGATACAGTTCTAGTTAGTCCAGTTTTTGTTTTTTTGTTTTTTTCTTTTTTCCAACACTTAATAGCACTTCCACATTTAACTTCTTTTTGATTTTTGGCAGAGCATTGTTTATTTTCTGATGTTACCTCTTTGAAAATTTCTAATCAAAATTGTTTCTTACAAAATTCTCTAACCACAAAACAGCTACTGCCCCATAGCGCAAGTCTTGCTTTTCTGTTCCAGTCTTCAAACTCCAACTTCTTCGGACCCTACCACTGAGGATGGAGAGAACTGCTTTTCTTCTATGTGACACATCCCCAAGGCTGGGCAGCAGGAGAAGTTTTCACAAGAATGTGAGTCTTTCAGGCTTGAGGTCAGAATCTAGAGATGTGGTTGGAAGATGCAGGTAGGTGGGGGTATTTTGGGTTGGAAAGATCATTTTATGATGATAATATCGGTGCAGAGGGCTCTGCTCTATAAATCCCTCTGAGGGATGCACTCTTGATCCCAAGTGTTTCCTCCTCTTCCTCTCCTGACCACCCCTCCCTCACCACTCCAAGGACACACATCATCTTCTATTCTTCCATTTTTTTGTGCCAACTTGTCATACTATGAGTGTATGTGTATCAATATTGTGCTTATGACCTGTGATTTGACAAATATGTAACCTATTTTCTTCCATGGTCTTACTTTAAAGTGGCGCTAGTGGTAACTAAATCTGGAATTATGTGGGAAATTAAATAGCACTATGTATATACAGTGTCTTGTATCCTGCCTGGTACACAGTAGGTGTGCCATAAATCATAGTTATAACCACCATGTAATTATCATTATCACTGTGACTTACAGTTAATAATGCATCTTCCTCAGATGAGTGTGGGCAAGAAACTCCAGCTGAGGTAGAGGAAGATTTCACATGTTAAAAACATGTGTATTAAGATTTATATCTATATCATCTATATCTGTCTGTATCTCTATGTATAGACCAAAGTAAGGTCAGAGGTTAAACTGTCTGGACAAACAGAAGGTACAATAAATATTGAAGATGGTTTATACAAGGACAGATGGCTAAGAGAAAGCAGAGAATGCACATTCTATGTACGACACAAGGTGTCAAAACCATAGGAAAAGTCCATGGCAAGCTTGTACCTTATCATATGCAGAATATGAAGGACTATGATATTCATACGTAGGCTCCTTATTAACTGTCTTGGTAGCAGCACCTATTTGGTTAGGATGGATACGGGTAACTTAACTGTTATGTGTTCATATCAATGAGATTTGTCTGGGTTACACAGCTCAAAAGAGAATTAGAATTTGATCCCAGAACTTTCCAATATTGGTCGCTCTGCAGAGTAAATATTTCAATGCATTCCAGATTCTAGTGGTACATGGTTTATGAGAAATTCTTAGGAAAGAGGAAATATTTGATCTATCTTTTCGATGTAATTGTAAAGGTCACGAATATGAGAGCACACCATGTTCAGAGAAGTTGGAGAAGAGGGTAGCTGAGCACAGGAACAAAGTGGGTATGAAAGTAGAAAATGGGCTCTGAGTAAAAGAAAAAAAAATGTTCTTTTCTGAAAAATAGAAATATTATCTGGAGTTGTGAAGTTATTGAGGACATCATTAGTTTATTTCAGCAGAAATGATTATGATTATATTTGTGTTTGAATTTATAGTGAATGAATGGGAAAAGAATTAAACCAGAGGCAAGTAGATCAATTAGATAATATGACAACCAATGTTAAGAAGTTCAATTTAGGATGTGTTGGTGATGTTGAAGAGGAGGGATAGCTTTGACTCACATCAAAGATATTCAACATGGAAGAAGTTATTGAAAGAGATAATAAACTTAGGAGAAAGGGTGGCTCCTGCTACCAAGACATTCTCCAGTTGGCTTGAGACCCTTCTTTACTGGGAAAGTTTTGGCAGGTAATGCACACATTGCGTGAACTTAGCTAGCCTGCTGCATAGGTTTCTTTTTCATTTGAATGTTTATAGCAGCACAATTCATAATATCAAACAGCCCAAATGCCCACAGATATGTGTATGTGAATGGATTAATAAAATGTGCTCATGTATACCATGGAGTATTGATTTATGGCACACTTACTGTGTACCAGGCAGAATACAAGACACTGTATATACATAGTGCTATTCTATCATTAAAAAATGGTGATCTGTCTCTTTTGTGACAATCTGGATGGACTGAGAAACCATTCTTCCAAGTGAAACATCACAAGAATGAAGAAACAAGCACATGTACTCAATACCAAATCAGAACTACTCAATCAACACTTACCTGCACACATGGAAGTAAAGGGGCTAGGTAAATTCATACCCATTTGGTATAGTGCACATTACCTGGATGAAAGCCACACTTATATCTGTGATTTAATCTTTTAAAAAAAACAAGTGTGTTAATGAAACATAAGTACCCCCTAATATTCTAAAATAAAAAATAAATTAAAAAAGTTAAAAATCTAGGAAAAAATTTAGGGAGTATATGTGTTTTTTATTGCATGGATGAACTGTATAATGCTTAAGTTAGGTCTTTCAATGTACTTTTACACCTCCTGCCCTCCTGTGTTTCCTCTTCCTTGTTTTCACCATCCATTACACTGCTCTATGACCATATGCATTCCTTGTTTAGCTTCCTCTTATAAGTGAGAACATACAGTACTTTTTTTTTCCATTTCTGAGATACTTCGCATAGGACAATGGTCTCCAGCTCCATCCAGGTTGCTGCACAACCTGCATTATTTCATTTCTACTTCATGGCTGAGTAGTCCTATATGGTGTATATGTATCACATTTTCTTTATCCACTCACCAGTTACTGGGCATGTAGGTTGACTCTGTGTCTTTGCAATTGTGAGTGGTGCTGTGATAGATATTCATGTGCAGGTGTCTTTTTTATAAAATAACTTCTTTTCCTTTGGGTAGGTACCCAGCAGTGGGGTTGCTGGATCCAATGGCAGGTTTAGTTCTGTGAGTAATCTCTATACTGTTTTCCAGGACAGTTGTGCTAGCTTACATTCCCACGAAGAGTGTAGAAGAATTTTCTTTTCACTGCATCCTTGCCAATGGATATTTTTAACAGAAATCAACAGCCATCAGAGGCCATTCTGACAAGGGTAAGGTGGTATGTCACTGTGGTTTTCATTTGTGTTTTCCTGATGACTAGTGTTGCTGAGCATTTTTTTCCTATTTTTGGCCGAGGCTGGGTTTGAACCTACCACCTCTGGTATGTGGGGTCGGCACTGTACTCTTTGAGCTACAGATGCCGCCCTAAGCATTTTTTTTTTCCCCACTTGTTTTTGCCCATTTGTCTATCTTCTTTTGAAAGATATCTGTTTGTGCCTTTCACCCACTTTTTGATTGGGTTACTTTTTTTTTTTTTTCTTGCTGATTTCAGTTCTTGGTAGATTTTTAATATTAGCCCTTTATTGGATGTATAGTTCAAGAACATTTTCTCCCATTCTGTAGATTGTCTGTTTACTCTGGTGATTCTGTGCTGTGCTGAAACTGTTTAGTTTAAGTCCCATTTATTTATTTTTGTATTTCCTTTTGGGGATTTAGTTACAAATTCTTTGCCTAGGCCAATATCCAGAAGAGTATTTTCTACATTCTCTTCAAGAAGTCTTATGGATTGAAGCCTTATGCTTAAGTCTTTAATCCATCCTGTTAATTCTTGTATATGATGAGAGATGTAGGGATCCGATTTCATTCTCCTGCATGTGGCTATGCAGTTTATTTATTGAATAGGGTATCTTTCCTCAATGTATTTTTAAATCTTTTTCAAACAAAAAAAAAAATCATTTGGTTATGGCTGCATGGCTTCAATTTTGGGTTCTCTATTCTATTCCATTGGTCTACATGTGTACCTTTATACAGTACCATGCTGTTTGTTATAATACCCTTGCAGTATCATTTGAAGTCAGGTGATATGATGCCTCCAAATGTTTCATTTATGCTTAGGTTTGGTTTGGCTATTTTTTGGTTTTATATGAAGCTTAGGATTATATTTTCTAGATCTGTTAAAAATGATATCTATATATATATATTTGTTTGTTGAGACATAGTCTCCTTATTTCACCCTCAGTAGGGTGCTGTGGCATCACAGCTCACAGAAACCTCAAAAGCGATTCTCTTGCCTCAGCCTCCTGAGTAGCTGGGACTACAGGTGCCTGCCACATTGCCCTGCTTTTTTTTTTTTTTTTGGTTGCAGTTGTCATTATTGTTTAGCAGGCCTGGGCTGGGCTTGAACCCGCCAGTTTCAGCGTATGTAGCTGGTGCCCTACTTATTGAACTATGGGCACTGAGCCAGGTGTTGGTATTTTGATGAGCATTACACTTTGTTAAAATGCCTTGTGGACATTTTAACAATATTTATTCTTCCAATCTATGCACCTTGGATGTTTTTCCATTTGTTTGTATTATCTATCATTTCTTTCAACAGTGTTTTATAATTCTCCTTGGAGAGATCTTTCACCTCTTTGGGTGAAGTGCATTTCTAAGTATTTTATTTTCTTTGTAGCTTATGTCTCTAGATGTAAAAAAAAGTGTCTATGAACTATAAAGCATATATGGTTGAAAATCTGAAAATCATAATTACACAATAGGTAAATTTCTTTTGATACTAAAGTCGAAGTTCTCATTTAAAAATATTATTTCAATTAAATATACAGGCCTTTCTAGTATATTATAGCATGCCTATAGGTATCTACTCAGTTTGCAAATTCCATGAATAGAATGAATAATATTTGGTAACACAACAAAGTGACTATAATCAATAATAAGTAGCACCTTAAAATAACTGCAAGAGTGGAAGAAGAATGTTCCTAGCACAAAGAAATGATCAATGCTCGAGGTGATGGATACTCTAATTACTCAGTTTTGATTTTTACACATCGTATGTCTGTATCAAAGCATCACACGTACTCTCTCTATAGATACAATTATTATACATCCATAATAATTAAAAATTAAAAAGAAACCAACAGCATTTGCCATGATACTCCCAGAAAACCTAATTATTTTTATAGGTGTTGAAATGGATATACATTTATCTTTGTATATAATGAAATATTGAGCATATTGAGCAAATCTAATACAGCATGATATTGAACTTAATACTCTAATTGCAAACTAACAAGAGATGACTTTACAATTACTTCAATGTTTGTAACGGTATGACTCATGAACAAATTACTTTCATGGTTGGGTTGCATTAATACACAGGGTGTGAATTTTAAAAATGGATCAACAAGATGGGACATATTTAGGTGTGGACATATTTACATAAAATGTTTAAATATGGGCATAGAGAAGCACAAAAACAAATACCTTCTTTGGCATGTTCAACACTTAAGAATTTATGCAGTATTGTATTAATAAACATTTATGGAGACTGAATGAAAATTGGCATCAGGTAGGAGGATCCTGGCAAAGAACTCTTGCATAGAACAAGTTGAAAGCCAGTGACACCTTAAATCCTTAAGAAAATATGGAATAATGCCATTTGCAAATCCTTCATTTACAACAGATTGACTGCAACCTCATTCCAGGTGTAAACTCATTTGCCACTCAACAGTGAAAATCTGAGAGAAATTAGCCCTACAACTCCAGAAATTAAAATGGCTTGTTTATTATTGTATTTTAGACCTTGAAATATACTTTACTTACAAGGGGTGTTCTAACTCACCCTGGTGACTGTCAGTCACAGTGTTTGTCCTGCTCTGTATAGATTTGCTTTTTCACACATATGGCCTTGATATTGTTATATATTTTACTCACTTTGAGTCCCACATCACTCAGATGGATTTGAAGAACAGGCACTATACCTAATGCAGTTTTTATACACAATAGCTGCTCTAATGGGCTGACAAGGTCTTAAGTACATTTAACAAGGGTCAAAGACCTGAGTTTTCCTTATAGATTCAAACCCTTCTAAATATCACCTGACCAATTCTGCCCATAGATAAGGCCAGCCTGCTCATATGCAGTTTCTGAGCAAGTTCAGAATTGTGCAGTAACTAGAACACTATGAATTACCATTTATATTACAGCTAAATTGGTCTTATTAAGAGATTAACTATAGGACAAAGGATACCTCCTAGAGGCATAAGAACATTTAAAAAAATCTCTAAAGAGGAGGCTAGGAAAAAAAATATCACTCAGCTAACAAGATATTTGAGTGGAGTGGGGGGAGGGGCAGAAAATAGGGTTCTTATATAACAAGGGAAAGGAGCTTAGATGTACTACACAGGTTGTATGTATTAGTAATTATTTCTCTCTGTCTCTCTCCCCCTCCACTGTGTATATTTGTATGATATAAATATGTATCTATTTCATGTATATTGTATCTTATATTGATGTTTGTATTTGGCAAATGCAAATCAAATAGATGCTTGCATCACATTCCACTTCTATTCACTATCCTGAGATTTTTGTGTCACTTAGTAGTCAGGGGACCAGATCAAATTGTTTGTTAGTGGTCGAAACCTTGGTTCAGAGATTCTGCAATTTCAACTCTATGGGTGGGGAATGGAAAGGATCCCTTGGGAAGGTTTTATACTGATGAGCTTCTTCTTCCCCTGAAATACTTAGCAAAGGATTGTGATACAAATACTCTTGCCCTGAGCTCCCTGCTATTCTTGTGTACTTCAATGAGATAAAGATTCTTCCCTTCTCCCTGTGGCTTAAAGCTACTTCTACTAGCATTTCTATTAGCATTTCATCAGTTCTCCCTGTTGCTTGTGATTCCGCATAAGCTTCTTTCAAGGACTAATTGTGCAGTAAAGTTTCTCAGACTCCTTGCCAATTGCCACAGGATATAAATTTTCTTGATGACTACAGAGTATTATCTAAATGATCCTTCAGCATTATTTTTAAGGCACTGGATCATGGTACTTACACCTTTCTACGATTAAGGTCTTATATATTCCCTAAAATATCTTCACAGATGTTGCATTGACAAGCTATATAAACTGGAAGTGTCCAAAGAATCCTGGTAGTCTTTTTACATGTCCCTGCCATGAATCTGAGAAGTGTTCCATCCAGAACCTTCTTTCTTCCTTATGTCCATATATACAAACCTGTTCATTACACCTTCCTGGCAATCTCTTAAATTGCCTCTTCAATCAGCACCACCCTACCTGAGCCAATCTCTCTCATCTCTTTGATTATCTCACATCCACTGATCCCCTCTGATTATTCTTTGTTCTTCATACAATAGTAAAAATAATTTATCATAGAAGAGATTTGATTGTATTCTTTTCTAATAAATTCTTATTGTTCTTAAGATAAATAGAACAACAAGGCCTGGATAAAACATAGCTTACAGAATACTTTAAGCCTACTGTTGAGTGAGAACTGCTGCTTAGAAAAAAATATACCTTTCAAAATATTATGGCTCATTGAAAGTATACCTGGTCATTCAAGAGCTTTGATGGAGATGTGGAAAAAGGTAAAAAGTGACATTAATTTATGCCTGCTAACACAACATGCCTTTTATGGCTCATGGATCAAGGAGTCATTTTTACTTTACAATTTTATTACTTAGAAATACAATATGTAAGGCTTTAGCTGTGATAGTCATTCCTCTTATGAATTTGGACAAAGTAAATAGAAAGCCCTCTGGAAAGGATTAATCATTCTAGATGCCGTTAAGAACATTTGTGATTAATGAAAGAAGGTCAAGTTGTCAACATTAACCCAAGTTTGGAAGAAGTTAATTACAGTCCTCATGGATGACTTGGAGGAGTTCAAGATTTCAGTGAAGGAGTAAGGGCAAATGTGGTGGAAAGAGTGAGAGAACTAGAATTTGAAATGGAGCTTGAGGAAATGACTGAATTGCTACAATCTCATCATCAACTCTGAATGAATGACAAATTGCTTCTTATGGGTGGGGAAAGAAAGTAGTTTCTTGAGATGGAATTTACTCAAGAAAAGTTAAAGATGCTATGAAGATGTTGAAATCACAACAAAAGATCTCAAACATTACACGAACTCAGTTGATAAAGCAGTGGTAGGTTTGAGAAGACTGACTCCAATTCTGAAAGAAGTTTTACTGTGGACAAAATGCTATCAAAATGCATTATGTGCTACAGAGAAATCTTTCATGGAAGGAAGAGTCAACTGATGTGGCAGACTTCATTGTTGTTTTTAAAGAAATTGCCACAGAGGCTGGGCACTGCGGCTCACACCTGTAATCCTAGCACTCTGGGAGGCCAAGGTGGGCGGTTGGCCTGAGCTCAGGAGTTTGAGAGCAGCCTGAGCAAGAGTGAGACCCCATCTTTAAAAAAATAGCTGGGCATTGTGGAGGCCATCTATTGTCCCAGCTACTTGGGGGGCTGAGGCAAGAGGATCATTTGAGACCAAGTGTTTGTGGTTGCTGTGAGCTATGATGCCACAGCATTCTACTAAGGGCAACAAAGTGAGCCTCTGTCTTAATAATAAAAAAAAAAAAAAGTTGCCAGAGACACCACAACCTTCAGCAGCCACCACCTTTGTCAGTCAACAGCCATCAGCATCAAGGGTAGATCCCTCCCCAGAAAAAGATTATGTCTTGTGATTATTTGTATTTTTTTTAACAATAAAATATTTAGAAATTAAGGTATGTATAATTGTGCTTTTAGTTATAATGATAGTTCACACTTAATAGACTACAGAATGTTGTTAAAATAACTTTTATATGCACCAGGAAATAACAAAAAAATCATGTGACTCCATTTATTGGCATAGTGGCATGTTGTGTGGACTGGAGCTAAATCTACAATGTCTTTGAGATATAACTGCAGTATCTCTCGGAAATCTTTATATGTCTTCACATCCTATAAAATACTATGTAGTGTTATGGTTTATGTAAGCATTCAATTGTCAATGATATTTTGATTGTCTAATGTTTTATGTTATTATAAATATGTTATGGAAAAGCCTTGTTCATCCTTTTATGCACAAAGATACCAGAATATTATTGAGTAGATGTCTTTTTCTTAAATAAAAATTGTCAAATTATTAACCATGTAGTCTCTAACAATTTACACTTTCATTCAGAGTCTACCTTTTTTCACACACCTTATCCACACTTGATTTATGATTTAATTTTTTTTTTTCCAATCCAATGAATGAAAAATCATTTGTGGCTAAGCATGATGGCTCCCACCTGCAATCCTAGCACTCTGGGAGGATTGCGTGAGCTCAGGAGTTTGAGAGCAGCCTGAGCAAGAGTGAGACCCTGTCTCTACAAAAAATAGAAAAATTAGCTGGGCATTCTGGTGGGCACCTGTGATCCCAGCTACTCAGAAGATTAAGGCTGGAGGATCACTTGAGCCAAAAGTTTGAGGTTGCTGGGAGCTAGACTGATGCCATGGCACCCTAGCCTGGGCAAAAAGTGAGACTTTGTCTCAAAAAAAAAAAAAAAAAGTTTGTGTTTTATTCATATTTTTATTATTTGTAGTTAATATCCTCTTGTGGGGTTAGGGGCATTTGCATTTCCTCCTCTGTATGTTACCATGCACACAGTTTTTTTTTTTTTTTTCTATTTAGTTGGGTTAATTTTATTATTGAATTATAGGAGTTTAGATATTTTTAATATTATACATTAAAATCTTTTTCTTTTTCTTTTTTTTTTTTTTTACTTCTGTTTTCTTTTTAAAAAAATGTATGTATTTTAATGCAGAAATGTTTATAGTCTCTTAAAATATATCACTTTTTCTCTTGGGACTTTTGTCTTTTGTGTTTTGGTTAAGTACTTTTCCTTAATCTTTTTTATCTTCCTTCCTTCCTTCCTTCCTTCCTATCTCCTTCCCTCCCTTTCTTCCTTCCTTCTTTCCATCTTAAAATATTACAGGGGTGTAAATGCTTTTGGTTATGTGGGTTACTTTTGTAATGCTTGAGTCAGAGCTGTAAGTGTTCCCCTCACCCAAATAGTGTTCATTGTACCTTTCCTTATTCTAAAGTTATAAATATGTTATCCTATATCATATTTTTGTGTTATAATTTTGTTTCTTTCTACATTTACCCTCTTTAACTTATCTGGAATGTGTTTTCCCAAATAATATGAGGTAGGACCTTAATGTATATTTGATAAAGAGAATACATTAATTCTTGTTAAACTTTTCAAGAGTGGAAATGAAATCAGGAACACTAGTCCAAGTTTATGGGGATAATTCCATGAAGAAAAAGGCAGTGTACAAATGAATTAAGTGTTTTTCTGAAGAGAGAGAAAGTGTCCCTTCAGATGATGGGAGAGGACAGGGCCTCCAATAACAAGCAGAAAATGACAAAAATGTTTTCCAAAATTCTTCAAATTGTGTATCAAAATCATCAGCTGACCATGAGAAGCATTGGCAGACCAAATAAACATCAATAGAGAAACAGTCAGAAAACTCCTAACTGAAAATTGTGTCATGAAAAAGATGTGTGCAGAAAACATCCCAAAGTCGATCACCCATGAACAAACACAGGAGCCCACACAAGACTGTGTGTGAGGGAGTTTTTAATCAGAAACAAATGAGTGCATTAGCACACCCTCTCTCCTCACCTGTCTGGCCCCAAGTGACTTTTTTCTTTACCCAAGAATAAAGGAAATATTGAAAGGAAGACATTTTGATGACATTCAGAACATCAAGGGTAATATGACAACAGCACTGATGGTCACACCAGAAAAATAGTTCCAAAATTGCTTTGAAGGGTAGACTAGGTGCTGGCATCAGTGTATAGTTTCCCAACAGGCATACTTTGAAAGTGACATAGTAATATTTAGTGATGAGGTATGTAGCATTTTTTCTAGAATGTGTTTGTGAACTTAATTGTCAGATTTTATATATATATATATATTTAAATATATATATATATAAATATATATATTTAAAATGGCTTAAATCAGATCAAATTACTTCCTTGCTTAAAACTCTCCACTAGCTTCCCATTTCATTTAGTATACAATTCATATACCACTCCCTAGATTACAAAGACCTACCTACTCCAGTCCCTGCCTGCCCCTCCCACTCACTTCCTATGCTCTTTCACTGTGTACTGTGGTTCAGGAACACTGGATCCTCCCAGCCTTTTAATATACCTAGTATGGTCCTCCCTGAGACCATGTTCATGAACCCCTTTATCTGCCCAGAATAATCTACACCCAATACTGCACCTAGTACACTCTCATCATTCAAGTTTGAGCTCAAATATCATTTCCTCAGAGAGGCCTTTTCTTAGAAGTCCTTCTGATCACTTGCTAAGAGATCTCTATCTGAATATCCTATTTGAATATTCTACAATATTCCTTTCTACTATTGAGAATTACATATTTAAAAAATAAGATTATATCTGCATTCTGTACTAGAATATAAGATTCATCAAGGGTAGAGTGTCTGGCTTGTTTACTTATTTATAACTCCAGTGCCTAGAATAATGCCATGAATTAATTGTTGGGCAATAAGCCCTAAAAGGGGACAAAAGGCCCGTTCATACAATGATTCACACAAAAGCCTTTGAAGTCAAACAAAGCTGCATGTAATGAGAAAGTTACTTAACAACTTTAAGTTTTCTAATTTTTACAGTAGTAATAATGATAATAATAGAAACAGCTTCATCAAATTATTGTTAGAGTATTAAGTGGAATAATGTGTGCAAAGTGCTTGGCCTTGTGCCAGGCAAACAGTATGTGCTCAATGACAGGTAAAAGAAAAAAAAAAAAAACCAGGAGAAATAAAATTAGACTTATAATTTGGTGTCAACCCATAAAACTAATGTTTCTGATTAAAAATGAATGTTTTTTTCTTTATTGTCCTAGCTCAGTAATTCTTCTTCAGGAGGAAGAAGGAATTATTATTATTTTTTTATATATATATATTTTTTTAATTAAATCATAGCTGTGTACATTGATATGATCATGGGGCATCATATACTAGCTTCATAAACCATTTGACACATTTTCATCCCAATATTCAACATAGCCTTCCTGGCATTTTCCCAGTCACCGTGGCATGACAACCTCGAATAGCCAAGACATCTGTTTAATTTTCAATGAGCAATATCAGAAAGAGACATCCTAGAACCTGGATCCTAAATAAAAAGACTGAAAATGAGAACACAAGATTTAAAACCGATTTCATGTTCTATTTCCAGAATTTGGTTTCCCTTGCTCCTTCCAGAAGCACAGTTAGTAATGGAATAGCACACTCTTCACTGTGAAAGCGACAACCAGGAGGAACAGCCGGCTCCCTTGACGGGCCACTGGGCTGCTGGATGGCGGGTAACACCCTTGGCTGGCTGGGCTGCAGCTGCTGTAGCTCTGGGAAGTGACAGACATCAATGTCCCTAACTTCTACTATACATACACTGTGTGTACACACACGAGGGCTGTCAGAAAGTGTCTGGCCACGTATGTCTCTATTTTTCATAGTACATGGCCAGATACTTTCCAGACAGCCCTCGTATGTGTGTGTGGGTGTGTATGTATGTATGTGTGTGCCTGTATCTATATATACACACACTGGTGTCAGCATTCTCCTAGGGTAAAGGAAGCCTAAATGTCAGGGAGTGAAAATAGTCTAGTGAACAAAATAGCCGGGGCCTACTAGAGGGAGAGAGAGAGAGGATGAGCACTCAGTAGGGAAATGAAGAAGGAAGGCACCAGTCCAGTTTAATTGGAAGAAAGTACCCTCGTCCCTCACCTCTCACCACACCACACAGCAGTCTGGCCATGCCAACTTCTCAACTTCCCAGGACATTCTGATGTCCTGAATAACATGTGTCACTCATTTCACTTTTTTTTTTTTTTTTGAGACAGAGTCTCACTATGTCACCCTCTGTAGAGTGCTGTCATGTCACAGCTCACAGCAACCTCAAACTCTTGGGCTTAAGCGATTCTCTTGCCTCAACCTCCCAACTAGCTGGGACTACAGGCGTCTGCCACAATGCCCGGCTATTTTTTGTTGTGTTTCCGTATTGTTTAGCAGGCCCGGGCTGGATTCGAACCTGCCACCCTCAGTGTATGTGTCTGGCACCATAACCACTGTGCTAAGAGCATGGAGCCTCATCTCACTCTTTGAATTGCGGTGAAACACAAACAGTGTCTGAACCATTTTGTGTACCGTGCAGTGGTGGTTTCACACTGTCATGGAGTCCGTCGCCAGCACTTTTTCATCTTGCAAATCTGAAACTCTTGTCCCCATTAGACAACAGCTCCCCCTCCACTCCTTCCCGGCGCCAGGTAATCACCAGTCTGCCTTCTGCTTCTATGAATCTGACTCCTCCAAGAGCCTCATCTAAAGTAGCATGATACAGAATTTGTCCTCGTGTGACTAGACTGGCTTATTTCACTGACTATAACGTCCTCCAGGTTCATCCAAGTTGTAGCATGGTCCGAATTCCCTTCCTTGTTAAGGTTGAATACTGTGACACTGTATGTTTAGATCACATTCTGTTTATCCATTCATTTGCCCGTGGACACTTGGGCTGCCTCCACCTGTTGACTGTTGCAAATAATGCTGCTGCCAACACGAACTTGCTTCACTCACTCATTTGTAACAAACTCCTTTAGAACGTGCAAAACTCCTTCTTTTTACTTTCGAGACAGAGTCACTCAGGCTGGAATGCGGTGGCACAATCATAGCTCCACTGCAGCATGGAACTGCTGGGCTCAAGTGACCCTCCTGCCTCAGCCTACTGAGTAGCGGGGACTCTAGGCATGTACCACCACACCCAGCTACAACTTTTTAAAATTTTTTGGTATAGACATAGTCTCACTATGTTGCTCAGGCTAGTCTCAAGTTGGCTCAAGTGATCCTCCAGCCTTGGTCTTTCAAAACACCCAACACTTTTTTCTTAATATAAATTTTTTCTTTTAAAAAAGAAAAGTATTTGTGTACTGAGCAGGATATCTACTGAATCTAAAAACTTGAGAAATATTTGTTTTGCCAATTCCCCAGTTCTTCTAGACAACCAATCACTGACTTAGGCAATGTTTCTAAACATCCAGCCCCAAAATAAGTCTGCCCTGGGATTCTTTACAGTCCTATGATCCACATCCAGTGACTCATCTTCCGGTGAAAGTGATGAGGAATTGGGCAAGAAGAAATTGACACACATTAGTTCTTGACCTTCAAAACACCACTTTGTTCTACCTCTCTCTTGAGTCATAAAAACAAACTCCTTCCCTAGTGGATTTTACACTGGACATATTTATACTTTCATGACTCAGACCAATTCTACTTTATTTACCGTATATACTTGAGTATAAGCCGAGTTTTTCCGGCACAAACTTTGTGCCGAAAAACCCGAACTCGGCACAAATTTTGTGCCAAAAAAACTCAGCTTATACTCGAGTATATACGGGGTATATATACATATGTATACACCTATGTGTATGCATGTGAATACCTATTTTTTAGAAACACACATACATTTATACACACAGCTCTATTCTATTTCTCAAGCTTAAATCCAATTTGCTGAATTTTCAAGGGGATTTCCCACTTCCATCTAACAAAAAAAGTTGCTCACAAGTTAACCATGCATGATAGTTGCCAGTACAGTTAAGTGAGCCACGTTTCAGAGTGGAGGTGTGTACAAATTAGAAGAATTGTTTTAGAAACAGCCCCGGTTTCCTTTTGAATAAAAATATAGTCGCACAACAAATGGGCCATTAAAAATCAAAGAGATAAAGGTTGGGTAATGGGACACTGAGGCTGCGAAATTGTGCTAAACGTATCACGACAGTCAGAGAGCCAGGTAGTCTTTTAAATAACCTGATCCTTCTCCTCAAGTGGTACAGGCAGAACAGAAATAGGACTGATAGAATCGTCTTCCCGATCTAACTCATCTCACCATTGCTTTTCTCCAAAAATTCTAAGTTTTAACCAAGCTTGTGCCCTGAGCCAACCCAAGCACACTAATCCCTTTCTTCTGCTAGAAGGTTCTCCACTCCCAGACTCGTCCTGTTTCGAGCCTTTCCTCAATCCTTCTGGATGACCCCACAAGCAGGCATGATTCCTCCCTCCCCTAACCTCCTCAACAGGGCTCCCAACTGGAACAAAGGGTATGTTACAAATTACTGTCATCCCTCACCCTCCCTCAGCCACTTCTACCCCCCACCCTACTCTAAACACGCTTGCACACACACGAGCTCGGGCTCCGTACAACCAACACCAGCTGTGTTCAGGCAGCCACAGGACTCCATCCATGCCACACCCTACCCACCTGTGCAAGCAGAGACCACGGTTGTGTTCCCAACCGAACAGGTTCAAAGGGCAGCCGAAACAACACAGGGAAGGGACGCAGCAGTCAGGGCAGTGCGGGGAAGAGACTGCAGGGGCTGAAAAGAAGAGCGTTGTGTTTTCAAGCCCTGTGACTTTTTGTACGGTGGTTTCAGAATGGAAGAGAGTACAGGGGCTGGCTTTTTTTTTTTTTTTTTTTGATATAAGTCAAATTACCAAGTCAGACCACAATGGAAAAGAAACAACTCACAGATATCTGTCAATCAAAGTAGGCCATAATTGCTATGTGAGGCTGCCTTTTTTGTGTGTTTCTGGAGATTCGAGGTCATATATTAACACATTAATTGGCATTTTGGTCATAATTATCATGTATTAAGCCGTTGATTACATGGTTGCGTTTTGAAATTTTTAATTGGTTTATTTCAATTGATAAAAGGTAATTTGTTTGGGGGTGATGTTTAGAGTTATGTATTTAATTATCATTGAATAGATAATTAATATAAAGTAGCAATAGTAAACAATGACTACGGTAATTATCATGGAAGTGCACATATTTGTACAAATATGACAGACGGATTTTCTCTCTCGAGTTGTGCTGGTCTCAGCTTTGAGAGGGTGCACTGTGTCACTTTCCTCATAGATGTAATTAGCAACCTCTGTCTCAACCACTTCCTTCAAAGCCAAGGGACAAAGGACATCCCAAAAGCCACACAGCGTCCCGTTCTTCCCTTTGCAGATTACTCACTTAGTCTGCACTCAGCATCCCAGCGGTTTCAACCAAACCTTTTTATTAAACTGTCCCTGTATCGTTAGGGTGTTTTTGCTCCAGCCCAACAGAGCACTCACAATCCCGATGTGAAAAACCTTCCATCGGATTTAGCTAAACCTAGTGGAAACAGCATCTACCTTAAACTATTTGTAAATTCATAGATAAAGTGGCAACAACCTCAGTGTGTTAAACCTGCTCTCCTAACAAAAGAAAGAAACAAAAAGTCCCTTACTCGTGAGAAATCAACAGGAACGTTACAGATTGTGTTTTAAAAATTCTGCCTATTTGTCCATCACCAAAATTGCCATGTTGCAAACCCAGGCTTCCTCATCGTCCTGGGGCCCTGTCACGGTCTCCCACCTGGTGGCAGAAATATTCACAGTACATCCCAGCCAGGGCAGGACAGGTGAACACAGTAGCCCTGAGCTCCCAGCCTCATGGTGCTAAAGAGGCCCCTCCTGGACCTCCCTGAGGGTGCCCCTGTCCTCCACTCTTGACCTTCTCTCTGCCTCCACCTCCCACATCTGGGCACAGGGTGGTGGCTCCAGTGCCTGCCGCCACTCACAGCAGAGGAAGGTGTGGCCCGCTCCCTGGGCGTCAACACCCAACACACCATCATAGAGCTGAATCCAGGGCTCACCTTACCCACAAGATCAGAACAAACCAAGTGAGCAAACATGAGTGAATTCCTAGTTTAATAAACTTAGAAAAGGCGGGAAGGGGAAAACTTTGGACCAGAATGCAAAATGAGCCACAGAAAAGGGGGGGGGAGGGGTGTCTGTAACTCCTTCCTAATGTCTATGTAAAAGCCATCAGGCCTGGAGGTCCATAATATCATATGACAAGCAAGAAGTTAAAACTAAAATACAGTTTGTTGGCTCTTATTCTAAAATTGTAGTTTTTAATATTTTCCAAAATTGTACAGAAACATAACATAGCTTGTTCTAACAGTCATCTTGCATATATAGAAACCCAATTTTTTTTTAGTTTGGAAACCCAATTTGGTAGAAGGACAGGTTACCAGCCTTAAGTGATGCGAGCTACACAAACATGATCTCATTTGGGCCTCGTGATATTCCTGTGAAGGAAAGAGAATATCTGTTGTCATCTCAATTTTGAGCTGTGGAAACTGAGGATGAATAAGATCAGCCAGTAGTCCCCCACCTGAGATGTGACGGCCCCACTCCAGCACCACGGACAGCTCAGAGGACCGTTTCCTATAGCACAGAGATACCACTATACCATATAGTGCTGACGAGACGAACATGCCATAAAGTATGCTTCTCAAATATTAGTCATTTCCATTCCACCTTCATGGCTTTCTGCCAGCTGCCCTATTATGACATAGTATCTTTCTTGGAAAACACTCTTTATCGAAAAAATTCAAAATTTATTTATTTATTTGGGGTTTTTTAATTCCAAAGTATTGAAGGGGTACAAGTGCTTTTTGTTACATGGATTGCTTTGGTAATGCTTAAGTCACAGCTACGAGTGTGCCCATCACCCAGATAGCGTTCACTGTACCCATCATGTAGGGTTTTGCCCCCCTCCAGCCCACTCCTGCCTTGCTTGATTTCCAGAGTTTTGCACACTCTGTGCACACATGTGCTCATCACTTAGTTCCAGTTTAATAGGGAGTACAGGCTCGGCACCTGTAGCTCAGTGGCTAGAGTGCCGGCCACATACAACTGAGCTGGCGGGTTCGAATCCAGCCCAGGCCTGCCAAACAACAATGACAACTACAACCAAAAAATAGCCGGGCACTGTGGTGGGCACTCGTAGTCCCAGCTACTTGGGAGGCTGAGGCAAGAGATTCGCTTAAGCCCAAGAGTTGAAGGTTGCTGTGAGCTAAAGCCACGGCACTCTACTGAGGGCGGCATAATAAGACTCTTGTCTCAAAAAAAAAAAAAAAAAAAAGCGAGTACTTGCGGTGTTGGTTTTCCATTCTTGAGATACTTCATTAGGATAATGGTTTCTGATTCCACCAAAATTATTTCTGCTAATGGCACCAAGTCATCCTTTTCCATGGCTGAGTAGTACTCCACGGTATCTACACACCATATCCTGTTAATCTACTCGTGAACTGATGAACACTTGGGTTAATTCCACATCTTTGCAATTCTGTATTTTCAAGAAACACTTGGGAGTAGTTTTTACTTTTTTTATAATATAAAATGACTTTTTTTTCTGTGGGTAGATACCAGTAGCAGGATTGCTAAATCAAAAAGGTAGGTCTACTTTTATTTCTTCGAGGACTCTCCATACTATTTTCCATAGAGGTTATACTAATTTGCAGTCCCACCAACAATATATAATCTGCATCCATGCCAGTATCTGTTGTTTTTAGACTTTGTAATAAAAGCCATTCTAACTGGGATAAAGTGAATCTCACTGTGGTTTTAATGTGCATTTTCCTGATGATTAGTGACATTGAGCATTTTTTCATATATTTATTGGCCATTTGTCTTTTTTCTTTTGAAAACCTTCTCTTCATGTTTTTTGCCCACTTTTTAATGGGAATTTTTTTTTTTTTTATCTTGTTGGGTTGCTTGAGTTCTTGTAGATTTTGGACATTAGTCCTTTATCAAATGTATAGTTTGCAAATATTTTCTCCCATTCTGCAGGTTGTCTATTTTCTCTGTATCAACAGACACCAATAATCCTATTTCCTTAGCTATCCAGGAGCTTTTTTAGTTTAATCGAATCCCATTTATTTATTTTGTCGTTGCTGTGATTGCCATTTTTTGCCTTCTATTAGGAGAGTTTTTTTCTATATTTCCTTCTAGAATTCTTAGGGTTTCATCCCTTATGTTTCAGTCTCTTATCCATTTGAATTAATTTTTGTGACTGATGATATAAGAGTCCTATTTTATTCTACATGTGGCTATCCAGGTTTCCCAGTACCATTTATTAAACAGGGCTTCTTTCCCCCGTGTGCACTTCTGTCTGATTTGTCAAAGATCAGTTGGCTATAGGTGGATGGATGGTTTTATATTTTGGTTTTCTATTCTGTTTCTTTGGTCTATGTCTGTATTTTTTTACTAATACCATGCTGTTTTGGTTATTATAGCCTTGTAGTATAGTTTGAAGTCTGATAATAAGATGCCTCTAGATTTGTTCCTTTTGCTTAGAATTGCTTTGGCTACTTAGACTCTTTTCTGGTTCCCAAAAAAAGCACAGAATTAATTTTTTTATATATGAAATATGACGTGGCTATTTTGATGGGTATTGCACTGAATCTGTAAATCACTTTGGGAAGTATGAACATTTAACAATGTTGATTCTACTTAAATGTATATGCATTTATTTTCCAACAAGAACCCCCACACGAACACTATAGATGGAAAACCAGTACACTGTCCACAGACAGAAGATTACATGTCATAAATACAGTGAAAAACTACACGGCGTTATTAAAACTCTCAATGGACAAGAACCCAAACTCTGTAAAATCATTTAAAGAGGTTTCTTCTGAGCCAAATGTGTGTGACCAAGGCCCAAAAACCATGTCTGAGATGCCTTGAGCAAGTGGTCTTGCTATGGCTGGCTTACAGTTTGGTTTTATACATTTTAGGGAGACAGGAATTGGATGTAAAGTCATAAATGAATATGTGGAAGGCGTCCATTGGTCTGTCCTGAAAAGGCGGGATGTCTCAAATCAGAGGATTACAAGATATAGGTGGGTTTAAAGACTCTTTAATTTGCATTGGTTAAAGAAATGAAGCTTTATCTAATAGCTTGAAACATTTTAAGTTAAGATCGAGAAGTCTGACAGAGACAAGCCATAGGACACGCACCGGACATATACATAAGCTCAAGAGATCTGTTAAGTAAACTAGGGACCTGTATGTGTGGTTTAAGCTTTGTCTTACAGAGCTTTAGGCTTGTTAATGATTCTGTATCTTAATGTTACAAAAAACTCCAAAAGGGACAGGGCATAACTGTGTCTGACCTTCCTTCTCCTCATGGCTAGTAACTCAGCTTTATGTGGGTTTTTATCGGGGGAAGAGGTCCCCTTGATCAAGAGGGGGTCCATTCAGACAGCTGGGGGGTAGAGAGCTTAATTTTATTTTAGTTCACAAATTTATGCCTACCAAGTTTATGCCTTCCCTAAAAAAGGGAAAAGAGCAAGTGTTAATGTTGCTGTGAAAAGCACAGAGACCTGGAGCCAGGAGGACAGGCAGGAGAGGAGCTGTGTGGGCAGTAATTTGCCACCAACATATACCATGGCCTGGACTGCCAGTCCCTTGGCTGCTGGGGTCTCGCTTCCTGTTCGTCTTTAATTACCTCTCTTCAATGCAGCAAGTTAGAATCAAGTGAGTATCCAGAACTCATTACTTTTTAAATACAACTAAATTTTTATCCTTAATTTTAAAGGCAACATATTCCACTTCTCAGCAAAAAAAAAAAAAAAAAAAAAAAGGACTCTTCATGTCTGGGCACCCATAGCTCAGTGGTTAGAGCATCGGCCCTGTACACCAGGGTGGTGGGTTCAAACACACCTGGGCCTGTTTAACAAAAAAAAAAAGAGAGAAAGAAAGAGAGAACTCTTCAGCCTTCCTCTCCTGTCCACCCAAACTAAATCCCCATTTTTTTCCTTAATAATAATGATGGTGAAATTATTACAAATGCCAAGATCTTTACACATACACGCACAAACCTGCACATAGACACTGGTGTATATATGTTTGTACGTGTAGGTATATAATTTTTAAATTTCCATCACAGTAAGCAAGGACTGTTAATAATAAGACACATACAATTATTTAATCTGCCATTATATGGGAGGCACCATTCCTGAAAGCATTTCGGGGAACCCATATGCAAAGAATTTTTTGTTTGTTTGTTTAATGAAGGATTTTGAAAGCCAACAGGACAAATGTTTGCAGCATCAGAATGTACAAACAGCAAAAGTGAGAAGGCTGTCTGCCCTGGGGATGGAGTGATTGCAAGCCAGCCTCCTCAGAGGATGCCAGTGTGGGCAACAGGGCAGCGTTAAAGGGACCATTCAGGCAGGGAGAGAAGAAATCCAGACGGTACAGCCTTCAGCTAAAACACAGGCTACACCAGTAATCTAGAAGATGCTGCCTCAAAATGGATTAAATATGCTTGAAAATCATACACGGTAATTTGACAAAGAGCCTTATCTAACCTACACGTCTTTTTCCATCCTTTTTATCACTTGGGTATTTTTTTCCCAATGCGAAGCTATTCTTCGCATGAATTATTTTATTTCTATTGTTTGTTTTAAATAAGGAAAAGCCGGTCCCGACAGAACAGGTGCTGGGATCTGACGGTTCTCCCCTCGCTCTGTGCACCCTGCCTCGTCACTTGAGTTTGACTCAGCTCCGTCAGTGAAAAATTAGACTTCATTTCAGTATGCTAATAGCAATCTCTCCAAAACAATGTAATCAAGGCCTCGTGTGCACCTATAATTTCATCCTTGACATAAGCCTGACAGCTATTTATTGTCTGAAAGGAAAAGAGGGGAGGAGGGGGGGAGGGGCGAGGGGCTCGTACATGCCCCCCTCCCCCAAAACAAGCCCAGCAGCTTTATGTTTGAAGGCAGAGTCTTTGCAAAGTCCAAAAAAATGGCAATAATCATGGGGTTTACATATGTCTTGTCTTAAGCAATCAAGGCAGAGAGTTAACAGAGAAGCACATTCAGATGTGCCAATTCCCAAACTGCTCACCTCTGATGAGCCAGCTGTGAGCCGCAATTGTCACATTATAATTTAGGCAAAGGGGGAAAAAAAGGCATCAGAATACGCACTGGATCAACATAATTATTCACAGCAGGATGCTGCAGAATTAATTTAGCCAATCAGAATTATACTTGGGGGTTGGGCACATTGCAGAAATCCAGGGTAGAAAGCAGAGGAGGAAAGGGAGGTGGGGGAGGGGGTGCTGTTTTCAACACCTTCATGGTATTTGGATAATTCAATCTTGAATATATTTTGAGCGTGCGTACGCGCAGTGTTGTTTCTTTTCCATTTATTTACAAACACCTATGCGACACTCACGATGTGCTAGTCACCAGTCTAAGCACTTCGGAAATACCAACTTATGTAATCCTCATGACTCTGAGGTAGGTACTCTTATTATCCTCGCTTTACATACTGAAGCTCAGAGGGGTTCACAGATTTGCCAAGGTCACACAGCTAAAAAGTGGCAGAGCCAAACCTTGAACCGAGGCAGACTGGCGCCAGAGGCTGCTGACCGGCCCGATTTAAAGGTTCTAGCTTCTGAGCAAAAGGCAGACACCACGGCTGGGGAGGGGCCCTTAACCTACAGGGCTGTGTCGCAAGACCGTCACCATTCCTGGTTCCTGGTTCCTGGTTCCTTTAAGCAATTTTCCTAAAAATGATGGCGATGTGGCACTGCTAAATCTACTTTAGAGCTGTTAACCTCCCTGCCCAGGTATTTGCAAACTGGGAAGAGCAAACCTCACGGGGCTCTCTGTGGAACAGCCTCAGCCACTGGGATGGCATCTCATCCCCCATTCCCATTGCTTGACCCAGTCTCCTGTAGAAAAGCAGCAGACAGGAGTCCAGAAAATCAATGGGAAGGAGAGGAAAAGTGGGCTGCTCCAAGCATAAGAATTCAGTTAAACGCAAGGCTTTGAAACACAGATAAAAAGCCTTGAAGAGGAAATTAGAGGTCATTCTAAAACAACTTTTAGCCTAGATTTGTATCTGCAGAGTCAGGTTTGCAAATGCATGAAATGAAGCTCGCCTGGGCCATGGGCACAGAGTGATTTCAGACTGCAGTGGCCCTCTTACTCCCCTGCTTGGGATTCTGTCATGAGGGCGGTTTCGGAGGAGCTGGGAGCAGTCCTGATTTCCTTGTAAAAGTTAGACTTCAGCTTCCATTTGCTGCTTCTGGTAATAAGGGGGAAATGACAGGGAGCGACCCGGGGTTTTATGTCTGGCAATAATGTTTAATCTATGCCATTGTCAATGAGAACTGTGATTTAATCCATAAGGATATAGAGCCTCGTGATGAAAGGGGAATAACGACAAACCCTGATTAACAATCGCGGCTACACGAAAGCAGGTTGCCATAGCAACAGGGCTGAATTTATACAACAAACTGGGATGCCATACCAGGCAAATTACTCCATGAAGGGGCCTCTTCTGAAAGCATTTGGCTTTCTGTGTTCTCTAAAAATTAAGATTCGAGCTTCTTACTTTCAACTGGCATTAGCTTTCCTCTCTTCTTTTCTAACCATTCCCTGTTCAGTTGCTCTCAGATAATATGAGGGATAAATAGGTACACGCAGGAAATGCAGCGAACCATTAAGCACATTTCAGCTCCTCTTTTCCCTGAAAGGGGACAAAACAAAATTATGGTAAAGGGAACCTTCCTTTCACATCATTCTTTTGATAAAATCATGCTTAATTCCTTGATCGAGGGAACTGGGGAAGTCTAAGTGAGCCCCAGTGAAATATTCTATTTCTCACTCCTGCTAACAAAGTTCCCTGAATTTGGGGTTTAAACAAAAAAAAAAAAAAAAAAAAAAAGGAGCAAAATAAAAGATCAAAGTGGGGACTGGGAAAGGGAAGGCGTTTCCTTTGTTCCCAAGGATGTTTAATTTTTAATTAGGGTTTTAAAAAATAAGAACATGGATCTAAAATAATGTTGCTTTCCAACGTTTACTCGAAGAAATTTCAAAAACTAGGCAGTAAGTGAAACTGCCTTGGTAAACATCACTTTAAAACTATCATGGCTATTACCACCACTGACTTCGGCGGTGAGCCTTTACAGAATAGATTGTATCCAATAGTCCAGGGAAAAATCTACTGCATTTAACAATCATACTCAACATCCTCTCTCACTGCAGATGAATATAAAGTAAGACATTAAAAACAAACAGAAAAATCACAGTCCTGAGTATCCTTTGAGAGGGGCTAAAGATCAGAATAGGGGGTATAGAAACTAAACACTGAAGATATTTAATATTCCTCCTTCCAAGATAGGAAAAGAAAAAAATCAGAGCTTCACATTTGTTAGGAATATGACCGCTCTGCAAAGCACGTGTCCCTCAAGATGAAGGCATGGCTGTCAGTTTTGATCCCTGAAGGGTAGCTCAGCCAAGTGAAAAGAATCTAAATTCACAGCCAGAAACCCTCGGATGCTGTCTCTGGCCATAAAATCTCTGTGCAGACATTTAACCCCCAGGTCTTGGTTTCCTCATCTAAGAAATGGGAATCATCATGCCTACCTTGCTCGCCTCGCCAGCTTTCTGAGATGACTGGTAAAATGCTGCACCCAAAAGGGGTCTGAAAATTGTGAAGGTACTTACTGTTAAATAAAGGCTACAACTTGTGATTCAATTATTCCACACCTACTGAGTGCCTACTAGGAGCAGCACAACCAGGATGATCCTGGAACACAGTTTCCATCTTGCAAAAAAACTGCCAGCAAGTTTTTGTTGTCTCCAGCAAATTCTTCTTGGCACTTTACGCCAGGCCAAAAGAAGAAAACAATTTTTTTTTTAAAACCAGGTATTTGTCACGGGGTGGATTCCTTCATTCTGGCCCCATTTATCTGCATATCTATTTTTCAGAGGTTTACAACAGTGTTCACTGCTTTAAAATTGTGATACAAATTACATGCACAACAAAAGTCACAGCATGCTTAGCACTAAGGCAGGGGTGTCCAACCTGGCCCGTGGGCCATATAATGATTTTGTGAGGACTTTTTTTTAGTTCACCTATGGTGTTGGATATCATGAAAAGTATGCACTGGACCCTCTTTTTGCTAATTAGCTTCATCAAGTGTTTATATATGTAATGGGTGGCCCAAGGCAACTCTTTTTCTTCCAATCTGCACCAGAGGGGGCTGGGGGGAAAGGCTGGACACCCTACCCCTGCCATCTAAGGTTCCTATGTGTTCCCTGAGTATGTTTTCTTTGTCTCTGATGTAACGACCCCTGCACTTCTCTGTGGTCGGGTGCAGGGATGAGGGGAGGCGGCATTTAGGTCTTGTGCATTTTTGTGGATTTTCCCTTTTTGTGCCAGACACCTTGGGTTCAAATCTCAGCTCAGCCCTGACCAGTTGTGTGATATTGTACGAGTCACGGAAACTTCTCTGTGTCTCAGTTTCCTCACCTCTGAAATGGGAGAACAGCAGCCGCCTGGGCCTCCTGATGTCATTGGTTATTAAAGGGTAACGTGCACAGAACCAGGCCTGGCACACAGGAAGTGCTCAGTGAATGTCAGCTCTTCTGTGGGTACTCAGAAGCTGGGGGGTCTAGCCAGGTGGCCAGTGGGCGGCAGATACATTTCCTTTGACCCAGGAAGCGTTGTGGATTGCGTACCTTCAGACAGGCCCCCCAGGATTCACAGCATTTACCCATCTCCCCTTCCTATGTTCTGTCATTACCTGCCTGGCCTCCAAAAAGATTTCCCTTGGCCAGCCCTGTACATGTTCCTGTATATTCATCTTTGGGAGTCTGGTTCATTTTGTCTCTGTCTCTCATTCTGTCTTTGATGATTTTTTTTTTTTTTTTTGCCTTTATTCGTGTTAAGTCTATGTGTGGGTCTATTTCTATGATCTTTCTCTTTCCTCCTCTTTATGTTCATCCTCAACCACTTTCAATTCCTATTTTTAGCTTTATTAAATACAGTTTCATGTTCCCTATTCTAATTTTTAAAAGCAAAGAAGTAGAAGGCATTTTTCTCCAACAGAAATTGTTTCTTTTTACTTAGCAGACCTCGACTCATTTTTTCCTATGCACTGGTGGTGACTTTCACTAGAAAAGGTGTTCTCTATCCCTGCAGCAGAAAAATCCAAATTAGAGAACAGAAAAATTGGGACATGATGGGTATTGCAAAACAGTTCACGTAGGAGTTGTTTGTTCATGTGTTTTGTTTGCACTATCAGGGCCTTAGAACACTGAAACGTTATCACATACTAACGCAGATAGATTAAGGTAATGCTAAGCATTTAGGGAAAACGCCTGAAATCTGAAAATGAATCAAAAACAAAAATAGAAAACCTTAAATTAGGCAAATGATGGGATTCAGGACATGTTACACCAAAATATGGCACCTCAGCGTTTAAAAAATCTGTAGAATCAGGAAGGTCACTCTGATCTTTTCCCACCCTTCTTCCTTAAAGCAGGTCACAAGACTCTCATTTGAGAGGTTTCCTCTCTATGCCCAGAGGAAAGGAACATTCTCTTGTCTGAACACACAGGGAGAAACACGGAGAAGAATCCGAAGGCCGGGCA
Source organism: Loris lydekkerianus (assembly GCA_963574355.1). Lineage (NCBI taxonomy): Eukaryota > Metazoa > Chordata > Mammalia > Primates > Lorisidae > Loris > Loris lydekkerianus. The sequence goes on from CAUYPK010022322.1 coordinate 137,070, forward strand.
CGGTGCCTCACGCCTGTAATCCTGGCACTCTGGGAGGCTGAGACAGGTGGATCACCTGAGCTTAGGAGTTCAAGACCAGTCTGAGCAAGAGTGAGACTCTGTCTCTAAAAAATAGTCGGGCATTGTGGTGGGTACCTGTAGTCTCAGCTACTAGGGAGGCTGAGGCAAGAGGATCACTTGAGCCCAAGGGTTGGAGGTCGCTGTGAGCTATGATGCCACGGCACTCCACCCAGGGTGACAGAGTGAGACTCTGTCTCAAAAAAAAGAAAAAAGAAGAATCTGAATACCAGGACTTGCTGAGTTCCCCCAAGAGATCACACCCCCTTTGTCCAATCATACTACCCTACACTGTCTACTCTTCATCAAACTTAATTATAAATACACACAGCCTTCTCTGTCTCCTTGGGTCTTCACTTCTGAAGGCTCCCATGTCATGGAAAACTTATATGAAATACATGTGTATACTTTTCTCCTATTAATCTGCCTTTTATTATAGGTGCCTCAGCCATGAACCTAGGTGAGAAAAGAAATCTTCTCTCCCCTACACAAATAAATGGAAAATACAGGCACTTTATACACAATGTTTGTGAATACAACCCCTCTCTACCTTTTATACTGGAGATACATTTATCAACGCCTGTTTCATACCAAGACTCAAAAATGCCGTTTTTTAAAATAAGAAGTATTTTAAAAATTAAGAATATTTTTGGATCACGTGATATTCAAATAAGTTCTTTTATTCACAGATTACATGTTCTTAAAATAGTCTATTAGCAAATCTGGCCTGATTAACATCACAACATTCTCAGATTCTTTCTGATGAAATATCAACAGTGAGAAAAACACAAAACATAAGAAATTCAAACCTAAGTATTCATTGACATTTTCTACTCAACTATAAGGAATTCAAATTACTTTTTCTAATGCTAGAGTCATGAAAACCTTTAAAATAACAGAATCTTGGATCCCAAAAGGACAGAGTGGTCTAACACGTCACTCAGCTTAGAAACCTGCTTGTCAAGGCCCAGGCCTAGATGCTGCCTCTACCTGCACCTTTCTAGGGACCAGCAGCCAGGGACCCTCTAGGCCCACCTGCTCCTGGTGACCAGCTGTGCTGAGGTTGTGACTCCTGTTATCTTGAAAGTGAATCCAAATCTCTCTCGCTGATTGTGACTCCTGTTATCTTGAAAGTGAATCCAAATCTCTCTCTCTCGCTGAATTCCCCACCCTATGGGGTTAGTTCTATGCTGGCATAATTATATGTGAGGTTTCTGAAAGCAGCTTTGACCCAGATAAAATTATGAAATAAATCAATAGTGAGTCCAAGGATAACTGAGGAAGGGGAAAATATGTTTAGAACCTTTTATTTCATTCAAAATGCAAATAGCTCAGTTTAGTCCCGTAGGAAAACACAGAGTGTTCTGACGATTCAGATTTCCCACTATATTGAATAAAAGAATGTCATTAAGTAAAGTGACATATGTGAGGGGCAGAGACATCAAAGCAGCTTTCTAATTCCTTATTCTGGAAAAGGAACAAAGACCATATTTTGAAAATTGAGTGGGGGGCACATGGTCCCATGGGCCAGACCGCTATCATGAAGTTGTAGGGAGTTTCTGTCCCAAGCCTCCCTTCCTTCTCCTCTCCCTTCACCGTGACATCACACCCTTTCCTGAAGCTCCCAAGCCTTCCTGTCTTCAAGCCCTTCTTAGAGAGCACCTGTACAAAGCCAGCGCGTGCCCATGAATTACCTCTCAAAAACACTTCCACTTTAAAATCTCTCACCTCTATCTGTACCGCACAGGGTAATACTCCAGACACCACCTCTGAAAGCCCTCCAATTTACCACCCACCACTGAACAAAACATTCCAGAAATAGCTGGATCAGTTCAAAGAAGCCCAGGCTTTTATTTCATCCATGTACCACCCTACGATCTTACTAAACTTAGAAAAACTACATTCCAGTCCTTGCTGCCTTCCCTATTATTAGCTGTGTGGTCTTGGACACGTTACTAACCTCTCTGATCCTTGGTTTCCCTGCACAATGATGATATTTGCTCCCTCTTTCTCAGGGTGAAATAATGTTTTAGAGGTAAAACATACCTCTAAAATTATGAAACTTTATATCTACTTAAGGGATTACTATAACTATACCATTAACGTACTGACATAATGTTTTTCAGATTTCTGTGCAGGAGGCCACCTCCCAAAAAGAAGCGCACAAGGCAGGACGTGCCGTCCAAACTCTGGGCTCTTTATACCTCCTCGTTTCCACCAACCATTTTATGCATAGGATTGCAAGTGAGATTTCCACGGAGAAACAGGTCCTCCCACTTTAGAACAGTTTGAAAACCACACCATTAACTGTTTTACCTCCAACATCACATGACTGATTCCTACTGAGTTCATGGTCAATTCTTCGTAATGGGTTAGCTCATTTATTATAAAAGGATTTTTCACTATTTTATTGCCCATTATACTACGATCTTCTTAGAATGAAACGGGCATAGAACAATAAAATAAATACTGATTCCAGGTGTATGTTTGAGGCAGCCCATTTTTCTCTCAAAGAAGGAAGTTAGTAACTTCTAACTGTTGAAAGAATCTTTCACACAATTGCTGTGAAAAGGGGCAGGTGCCACAAAGCTCCTAAATTAAACAAACCGCAGAATAATTCCGCCACACGATTACACAAAGGCATAAAACTGATTTTTAAAAGTATACTTTTAAGTTCGGAAATAAAAGCAGAAGCACTATTTTCGAAAGCTGGTGTCAAAAGAAAGAAGCACCAAAGATGATTTAGTGAGCAAGCTAAAGCAATCCCACAATCCCAGCAAAGAGGCCGAGTTTTGTTTTGCTAAATGTGTGCCCTCTTCAGTATAACCCAGGATTTGAGATGGAAAATGGAAGCGAATGTTTGTCTCAGGCCAACACGTGTCACAGGTTACTACAGAATTTGACAGGAATATATATGTGATCTATCTGTAGAGTAAAGGGGCAAACAGTCTTTCAAAGCAAATGCAACAAAAACAAGCAGAGATAAATGGGACTTAACTAAACTCAAAAGCATCTACACAGCAGAAGAAAAAACAGAGAAGTAACCTACAGAACGGGAGGAAATATTTGCAAACATACATCTAACACAGGACTAATGTTCAGATACGCGAATAAGTCAGCAAGGAAAAAAAACAAATAACCCCATTAAAAAGTGGGCAAATGACAGAAACAGACATTTTTTCAAAAGGAGAGATACAAATGGCCAAGAATCCATAAAAAAATACTCAACATCACTAATCATCAGGGAAATGCAAATTAAAACCACAAGGAGATGGCATCTTACACCAGTTTGAGTGGCCATTATTTTAAAGCAAAATAGTAATAAATTTTGGCTCAGATGCAGTGAGAAGGGAACACTTACACTCTGTTGGTGGGAATATAAATTAGATCAACCTCTGTGGAAAACAGTATGGAGATTGCACAAAGAAGTAAATGTAGATGTGCCCTTCCACCCTACAATCCCACTACTGGGATCTTCTACAAGGAAAATAAATTGTTATATCAAAAAGACACCTGCACCCCTATGCTTACCGCAGCACAATTCACAATTGCAAAGATATGGAATTAACCTATCCTCATAAACCAATGAGTGGATAAATAAAATGTGAGATATATACCATGGAGTACTTACGACTCAGCAATAATAAAGAATGAAATGATGTCATTTGCAGCAACTTGGATGGACTGCAGGCCATTATCCTAAGTGAAGTAATTTAGGAACAGAAAACCAAATACTGCATGTTCTCAAGTCTAAGTGGGAGTGCAGCTGTGGGTACACAGAGGCAGACTCCAAATGGGGAGGGTGGGAGAGGGATGAGGGATGGAAAATCACCTATTAGGTAAAAGGCACACCATTCAGGTGACAGATACACTGAAAGCCCTGACTTCACCACTATACAATCAAGCCACCTCTTGTGCCCCTTAAATTTACTGAAATTAAAAAAAAGAAGGAAAAGAAAAACAGCCTTTTCAGGCCCATGGGAGGATAACTCGAGTGGTCCCTTCTGCGGTAGACAGGCAGTGGGCTGCAAATTCAGTGGGGAAAGGAGAGAGGGAAGAACAGACAATTTCTACTTTTGAGAAAGATACACATTGAATGGGAAAGGAGAGAGGAAAAGATACAGGTGAAACTCCCCAAAGTGTGTCCCCGAAGAGGGGTTCGATGTGAAACCCCAAAGGTCGCCTCAGGGCGCCTGTGATGCTGCAGCTGCGGGTGCTCCCAGGAGGGTGTGAGCCTGTATCTACGTGGCCTCTCCATGTGGTGAGCACTGGTTTCCACTGTGTAAATGAAACATGCTCCTATAATGTACAGGTTTATTCTTGTCCCCACTTTTAAATTTACAGCACTTTAATAAAAATCACAAGCCACGGCCCCAGTCTAAGTTCTACGTGGCTACTTACTGCCTGCACACCTTAACGTCGTGGGCTAACGAGGTGGACTTCATTCCTGGGTGTGAGACAGAGGGACAGTAGCTACTAGGAGCTGGAAGGGTGCTGGGCCCAGGGAGAGCGATGTATGTAAGGAGTCCAGGGGCCCTGCCGAGAGGCAAGGAAACGTTAGGCCCTGAACACCAGCATTTTCCCCGCAGCCCGATCACTGGAGCAAGGGGAGATGGGTGAGGACGCCTCTGTCCCCCCCCTGGGTGGAGCCTCAGGCTGTCTCCACACCCCCCCAGCTCCTCCCTCTGGGCGGAGCCTCAGGCTGTTTCCACTCTAGCTCCTCCCTATACCACAGAACTTTCTGTTGTCTACAGTCCAGCGCCCAGTGTGGCTGCAGGACTCCACCAATAGGACTGCTTCTAAGTTACAAACGTCACATGCATTATTGGTCTTAAAGACCTAAAATCCAAGATCGATAGGGAAAAGCGGAATACGGTGTTCTAGAAGCCGTGCAGGCCTTGGTCCCATCTTCCTACACAGTGCCGACTTACCCCACGACCACAGGTAGGTCCCCTCTCCTCCCGCCACCTTGCTTCTATAAAACAAGGCAGTGCCACCAACCCCACCCCCCTAAGGATCCTTCTGGCTCTCTGGTTCTGTGATTGTTGGAGAAAACACTTGAGAATTTTACCTTTCCTCACGGTTAGTTGTGCCTTTGCGGAAAGTCCCCTGTGCCTTGAGGCCTGTGTCAGGGTGTCCCAGTGAAATCCCAGAATACCACCTGCCAGGTCAGTTGACAAATACACTGACCTGGGTTGAATCACATGAAACTGCCAATATCTCTTTACTCACAGAAATGGCAACTGCCTATGGTTCAACCTGAATATATTTAGCATAGAGGCACACAAATGGCTGGCATGCTGCTGTGACCTTATATCCAGCTGCCCTGCATTTTATACACTTGGGGGCATAAACCATACTTTGTGTTACCTGGTACAAATTTTAGTGTGATAATGTACACACATTATCATAAGTCTGATCCCAGTACCACAAATTGAAGTCATTAACATGACCATTCGGTAATCTTAATTCTACTGTTTTCAGCACAGGACAAGTACTTCTTCTACCTAATTTACAACAGAGGAAGGAAAAGCATTTTAGGAAGAATGAAACTTGCAGGCCCCTATCAGGCCAAGTAAACCACAAAGTTTCTTTTGTCCCCTTAGAAGTTCAGGTTTGAATGGTTGAAACACAGAACGATTTCTTCTTCCTCCTCACTGTGCCTCTCTCTGAAGTAACCATCCCCTGTCATGGAAACAGCCTTTACCAAGGGCATGCAGGTATGGCTCACCCAGGACTTTTGAAAAAGAAAAGGAGAATTGGGTATAAAAAGAGCAAAGTATAAACACCGATAGCAAAGTGTTAAGTCCTAAAACGAGGGTATATATATTTCATTAATCTTTGACTCACATAATTCTTACTCCATTTTCCTCTTCATCTTAAAGCAAAACTGAGGTCAGATGTTTCACAAAATTTAAATGTTGTGGTGCGATTCATACATTTAAGTTCCTCAGTTGGTTCCCTCAGCAACAGCTCTAACTTTCCTCGCCTACCAAGGACGCAGAATACTGCAAAGCAAGAGTTCTCTGGGACTGATTTCTCAGAAAGCCTTCGCTGCAGTCAGAACACAGCTCGTAAAACAACATTGAAACAGCAACAACAAAATATGACAACATTTTTTAAACAAAGAATTAAGGGGGAGGGAAGGGTTACCAGAGACATTTCAACCGAACATTTAGTCTAGTTGCTGTTTTCTGCCACAGGCAAAGATGCCCTCCTAAACATATACCTCTTGCAAGCAGTTGGGCAATTTTCTGTCACTGCAGGCTTCAGAGCTCTGGCATGAGATGTAAGGTCACACCTGGTCTGCTATCCACAAAATGACAACAGGCCACGGATAAACTTAGACCAGAACATGCAGGAGAGGATGAATCTCCACCAAAGGGTCCCTCAAACCAGAGTCAATGTTGACTCTGCCTCAGTGTGTGTGACAGGAAGGCATGGGTGTGTCATATTGTCCCCACATTTGAGAACACACACACAGATATAAATTAAATCTCCTATCCGGTTCCAGCTGGTGGGGCAAGAGAAGGATTGATCCACAGTCCATCTGCGGGTTTCCACACTCTCAGTCCCGAGAATGTTAAGGAGAGTAGAAAGCTAACCTTCTTGTTTTCTTAGCTGGTAATAGCAACTGGCTTGTATGCGGAATACTGTGCATTCACATCTATTGGAACAGCAGAAAGGTAGACAGAGTGGAAGGGTGAACTGGGGAAGCCAGGGGGCATGGGAGAAGCATAAGGTAGGATTTAAAGAGGTGGACTGAAGGGTCAGGAGATGCATCCTGAGCTTCAGCCTCAGAGAACCACAGTCATGACAGTCGGAACCATTTCTTAAGCACCTACTATGTGCCAGGCTATGCGTGTAGTACTTCACGCCCGACTTCTCACATGAGCCTAACAATAATCCTGCACGCAGATGTTTTTCCCACTGGTAGGGATGCTGAAACTTGAGTTTAAATAGGTTCAGACCTAAGGGACCTCATAGTTGTTGGGCAACAAAGCCTTAATTTGAACCCAGTCCTGAGGGAAGAGACATAAGATGTATTTGTGCCTGAATCAGGAGCCCAGCAGGGCCTGGGCTGGACGGAACACCTTCCTGGCTGGGGAGCCTGGCAGCCCTGTGGACCATCCTCTTCCTAAGACACATCAGTAATATGCATCTCATAAGTTCCCATGAGGATTCTGTGAGCTGGAATGCACAGCACTCAGTGCCGCGGGGCCAGCGCGCCACCAAAGCAGTCCCCTGTGCCCTGCCAGTTCCCACCTCCAACTACCCACCACCACCCTCCACAGCCCATGGAAAAACATGGTTCAAAATGTCCATCTCACTGACAGCGAATCAGGGGCCGCAGACGTCTTTCCAGAGCATCCACACTCGACGTGGCCCTCCTTCCCTGAGATTATAGATAGGACCCATATGGTGCTGTCCCATATGGTGCTTGTTAACTTACAATGCAATTTCCACAAGGCCAGGCCTACCATAGAGCCTTCCAGCCTCCCAGCCCAGGTGGCGATGTGCAAATGGCCCAGGCCCGGTTCCCCTAAAGTGTGGGATCTATCCAGACTGAAAAGCAAAAGTTATCTTTGTGTACTCACCTGCAACTGTCTCCCTGACTTTGGGTAAATTCTGTAACCTTTCTGAGCCCAGCACAGTTGCTGGCATACAGTAGACATCTGGTAAACAGTAATCAGTACCTTGTTGCTGCTATATACCTCACAGTATTGCTGTTGGGCTTTTAAAGGTACCAGGAAGTACATCCACATTTTCTAAGTAAAGCTATGGGAAAATAGCCCTTAATGTTTCACAAATAACTCTGGGACTCACTGGTTGGTGGAACGCACTTTGTACTTGGGTGGGTTGTACCCTTTCCAGGCTCTAAACATTTGTATCCCTCCAGATTCATCTGCTGAAGCCTAAATCCCTGGTGTGCTAGTACCAGGAGGTGGGGCCTAGGTTCAGGTTGTGAGGGTGGAGTCCCCACAAATGGAAGTAGTGTCCTTGTACGAAAAATGCTTGCTCCTCGCTCTCCTCTGTCAGTAAGAAGGTGGCCATCTGTAAACCGGGAAGTGGGCCCTCATCAGACACCAAATCTGCCAATGCCCTGGCCTTGCACTTTTCCAGCCTCTAGAATTATAAGAAAATAAATTTCTGTTGTTTAAACCACACCATCTATGGTATTCTGCTAGAGCAGCTGAACTGACAAGATACCCCAGGCTTGGGGATGGGAGGTTCAAATAGGACCAAAGGTGCTTCAGAGGATCCAACGAGTACAACATTAGAAGGTGGCTCCGCAGGGCTCCAGCAGAACCCGGATTTGACAACGCTCATGTCCAGGGAGCCATCAATACGTCGGAATGTGTTTTGTGAAGGGAGAGACTTCCCTTCCTTGGGGGAAATTCCATGTTTACAGAATGATCATGACCTCTGTCACCTCATTGAAAAGCACAGCCTGGGTACATTAAAAACAGCAATCAACCTGGAGAATTTCACTGGCAAGGTGGGAGCAATTTCACTCTGTCTGCATCACGACAGAAGATAACACATGTCAGTCTTCCTGTCTTTCCCTTTATTAATCAATTAGGAGACCAAGAGATTCAATAAAAAAATCATAAAAGGCTTATAAACATCGTTGAGATCTTCTTTACCACTCATTTGCTTTTGTTTGGTATAACTGGTTTTTCCATTAAAAGGAAATTAAATAAAATATGAGATGTTATTGTAGTGGCTTAAGAGAAGATTTGGGGATTTTTTACTTCTTAGGAAAGTGATAGCCATCTCCTTCCGCCCTGTTCCTGGCATCCCAGCTCGGGAGCACACAGTGGCAGAGGCCCAGTGGCTGGCTGCTAGGGGACGCTGGCCACAGACAGGGAGGGACAGCGGCAGGAGCACTATAATTCCGAGCCATTAAGGAAAGATCAGTAAATCCAGGATCTTTCTCTGAAAGGTCATGAGTACATGCCAGGAGCCTGCTACCCTCAGTTGTCCCAGCTCATGCCACTCCTGTGGTGACCATTGGAGACGCTATTCCCCACGTGGAGGGCCCTCCCCCACAAGACATCTTTCTCCCCTCAACGCTAATTGCTACCTGCCCAAGTCCTACATGTTCTTGAAAACAGTTAAATACCATTTCCACTCTTCCCTCCGCGTAGCTTTCTTTGATCCTATCAGCCAGAAGTAATTTCTTCTGTAGCTAAATTTCCCTTTAATCTGTGCCTTATTTGCATCGCAGTCACCTTGTAGACGTGAACGCACACCTTCCTCCCACGCTGGAGGGCACGAGAGCTACAGAACTGGAGGGGAGAAGCCGCCTCGGGTCACTTTGGTGGGCACAGGTCCTGGCACACACGACGGGTGCCCTATTATTCTGTAGAGAAGGAAATAGATGAGGAACAAAGGAACAAAGGAAGAGGGTGTGTGTCCTTTCTGATAACTTTTATAGTTCTGTAGTTAGCAAAAACAAGCTGAGCTTGCTCCACAGACCATTAACATTTCCATATACACGCTCAGCCTGCTAATAAACGCACACGGAGGATGCTTACGGGTCCTCGAAGAAAGGTTTTACATCCCGGCTTCAGCATCTGTGGCATCTAAAGCCTGAGAAGGCTATTCCTCGGAGGTGTCATTAGCTTTCTGTGTGCCTTCAAAGGCTCAAAGACAATTTGCTGGACTCCTAAGAATGCCAGTTCCTCTCTAGCCCCTGCAAAATACATCTTAGCTACCGCTGGAATTGTCATTTGCTTTCTATGCCTTCAAAAGCGCCGTGAGAGATACAGCCCCGTGCTATTATTGGCACTGCTGGCTTCCCTGTGCAATGACAAAAGAACCCTCCAAAGTTTCTTTGTGTGTGTGCGGTCTCGGGGTGTGTGCGTGCGTGGCGACGCTAAGATTATTTTTTTTCCTGGCAAAATGTCCACAAAGCTAACCCAATTTTTATCTAATAGCTTCCCAATGAAAGACTGTCTGGGAAGAAACATCCACACAGCAACAACCCTCATTTCAACCACACAAATAGAAAGAGAACAATGGTAGCAGGGCCCTGAAATCCGAAGGAACATTAACAGACGTGCTAGAACTTAACATCTAGAATCTCACAGTGGGATCAAGACACGGTCTACATTTTCACCGGGTGATGCCATTAGTCAGGGGAGAGGCTCTCTAACTTCCTCTGAAACATTATTATCCTTTCCTGACAGTGTCATAAACGGTCTCTGATTTACTGAGTTGCTGAGGAATATTCCACACAGTGAATGTACAGCGTGTCTCAATGGAAATGCTACCAGCGCTGGGGGCAGGACATTCTCTGTTGGTGGAGGACGCAGACTGTCCTACACTGGTGACTCTTCAATATCCCGGATAATGCCAGCAGCGCTCCCCAGCCATGGTGGCTGCCAGACATGCCCCCTCCCACACTTGCAGTTAACCAGTTACTCCCAAGGGAGGTTGGTACTGCTGGCATATGGCCAGACGGGGACACACAACGTGCACACTTTCAAATCCAAATTGCTACTACATATTATAAGAGGCTGGACAATTAAATCCACAAACTCGTCCTAGAAAAAGCACTACATTCCTCATTGCTGAGTATCAGGATGGGCCAAGGGGAGTACTTTGAAGGTGACCATAGTGATATCCGGCATTGAGCTCTGTAGTGCTTTTTCTAGGATGGGTTTGTGGATTTAATTCTCCAACCAGGTTGTCACAGCATATATAAAGGGGTGGGGGGAACAGGAGGAATGGAGCTGGTGTTTGCCAGGCAGACACACAGAGCTTTCACAGTGTAACACGCAGGTTTGGACACAGACTCAACTCAAACATCTGCAAACACAGGGTGTCTGTTTTTTCTAACAAGGGTATCTTTGCTTTTTTGAACCTCTGGTGGCTTAAGGATAGGAAAATGGAGAGAGAAGAGGTGACTGCAATGTACAGCATTGCCATCCTTCCTATCTGCACCCTCCCACCCGGGAACGTTGAGCTGCTTCTGGCTAGACCCACGCTTCCCTCTCTCGCCGGGGCCCTCCCTTTCTCTACCTCGAGATCCTGCTTGGTGCCCTGGGTTTCTCTGAACCCAAGGCTGTGGGGTGAGGGGACGGGATTCGCTCTCAGGGGTAAACCGAGGAAAATCCTCATTTCAAGTGATTGCTTCATCAATTTATACATATTTTATTTAAAATTCTCAACATCCCCAAGAGGTGTGTACTTTGATTCTCATTGCTAAGGTCAAGTACATCTTGAAATAGGGGAACCCAATCGTTTTGACTCCAAAACCTGTGCTCACTTCTCTTCGCGCCTTAGCCTCTGCAATACCTGCCACGGCCATTACCACTGAGGATAATAATGGGAATTACAACAATGCCAGGGGGCGTCCCTGATAGGAAGCACCTACAGCAAATTTCTCATTGCCCGTTAAAAGCTGAAGCCTCGGTCAGCCTGAAGCTAGAGGGATAGGGTGTTCTGGCTGATGGAATCAATTAGCCACCAGCAGCCTCTATTTGTGTAAAATAGAACTGAGAAGTGTTAAGATGCCATCTTCCCCTCTCGAGGGGCTTGCAAACTAGTGAGAAAATTAAGACTTAGAGAAATTGCACATTATACAGTGTTAAGGCTTAAGCAGGTCTGACAGTAAAGGCATTTGGAAGGTAACCAAGGAGACTAAATGTGTTCCTAAACTCCTGTCCTCCAAATTAAAAAAAATTAAATACTATAACAAGCTTTTGACGATTCATCATAACATGTCCTTGGTATAGTAAATATTTGTTGAATGAATGAGGTAACAAGGTAACGAGGGGCAACGTTGAGGAAGAAGAGTTACAGCGGAAGGAACAGCAGGTCTTTAGCACTAGGTAAGATACTATCCCCTGCCCGTCCTGGACGCTCACCACACCCAGGGGTGGAATTTCCCTCATACAATGGGCAGAAACACAGCCCAGCTGAAAGGTGTGTGCCAAATCCTTATTCTCTAGGCTGGGCCACCAGCTAAGTGAACCATACCAGCCTCAAATTTCATGCTTCACGAGAACTGCAAATTAACGTAAGAGTTATGCAAGTTCAGACCTCACAGAGATAGGCAAGACGGAAAACGCGAAACCCAGCGATGCCACGCGGTCTTGAATGTGCTTGTGTTTTATCATCCCCGGCATTTAAATAGAAACGTTTTAAAGATCTCTTGAAGGACGCATTGAGAGAACGTGCAGAACTGTTCCTTCCGTGCTCTCTGGGTCTCGTTTGACACGAGGGGCTGTTAGGCGGACAGAATGAAAAACACTGTTGAACTGTGCAACTATTCACAAACTCCACTTCAGAAAGAAACACAGTGCACCGCTGTCGAAAGCTGATGACAGACCAGTGTACTGGCCCCACTGTAAACTCTCGCCAACCTGTCCCATGCAGTAGTGGTGGCTGGCAGGTGGGGGACGCTGGAACTGAATCATGAGCGTAGCAGCTGTCCATTTAGCCCTTATGGCGAATGCTCTAATTGTGCTGGTCAGTCTGCAAGAATGATTTCATTGAAACTTACTTTAGCCCTTGGTGGGGTTTTTTTGTTTGTTTTGTTTTGGTATCTTAAATACATTCATTTTGGCTTGGCACCTGTAGCTCACTGGTTACAGCACCAGCCACATACACCATAGCTGTCGGGCTCGGCCCAGGCCTGCTGAACAACAATGACAACTGCGACAAAGAAACAGCCGGGCGTTGTGGTGAGCACCTGTGATCCCAGCTACTTGGGAGGCTGAGGCAAGAGAATCACGTAAGCCCCGGAGCGTGAGGTTGCTGTGAGCTGTGATCCCACAGCACTCTACCGAGGGTGACACAGTGAGACTCTGTCTCAAAAAATAAATAAATAAATAAATTCATTTTAAAAATAAAATATAAGTATAAAAGAAACAAAAATATATTAATGAAATTAAAAGGATCCGGTCTGTAAAGTTTGGATTCGGTCAAAAGGCTGCACTCAAGGACACAGGAGGCCATAGGTTGCCCACCCCAGCTTTAGAGGATGGAATTTTTGGAGTGATTCTTACTTCCTTTGCACTTAGGATATCATCTGGCTTCATTCATAGTAGAATTGTACCTTTTAGCAAAACCATAACAGTATTCAAAGAGGAAAAGGTGATGAAAGCAGTCCGTTTTGCCTGTTGTCTTCCTCCAGTGCCTTCAACAGCTTTGACCTGAGACACAACTCCTCTTGCCAGACAACATTTATTAATTAACTATAATTTATTAGTTATAAGAACCTTGAACTCTAGGGGAGAGTGTCCCAAGAACAGAAGGAAAGCAGCATGATTTCCAGAGCTTTCCTTTCTTTCCTTCTAAAGATGAATGCAGGGCTTTGCTACAGAAGGTGGCTCAGTTCTGCAGGGAACTTTGACCTCAGTGCCTTTGATTAACCTCTGATCACAGAAGCTGTGGGCAAGGCCTTCTGAAGGAGGTGAAGGTTTTGTCTGACTATAAAATCGCCAAGAGGAAGTAGTAACTTCATGGAAGACGATGCATGTTGTCAATAGCAACACTTAGTGGCATCCAGTCCTGTGAATGAACTTCTGGTCGTCATTAAGTGACAACAGAGGTTAAGGTACTACGTCATCTCTTAGGCTACATGTTCATGGACCAAGGGGTATTGTGAACAACCAAACGTGTAAGAGGAAGAACTTTCCTTCAAGACTTTCCAGCAGAGAACATCTGCATCCCTCCACACTGCTCACTGGTTCCCCCTCTGCCTTGAGGACCACGTTCAAGATCCTTAGCCTGGTGGATGAGCCTGGCTCTGCACGTTCTCAGCCTCATCCCTCGCCACACCGCCTGTGGTCCCTCCCTCCGGTGACAGCCCAGGGGTCCAAACTGATCCCTCTCGCCTTAGGACCACCTCATGGGCACTGCCCACTCCCAGATGCTCCCATTCTCTCTCCTCCCCTTCTGTGTCGCTGACACCCACTCCAGGTTCATGTCAAGCCTTTAACTACCCAGGTTCACTTTTCTATGAAAACTCTGGTCTGCAACACATGCCACCTCAAGAGAAACTCCACAAGCCTCATTCATCCAGATGTCCCAGGACCCCGGGCTACATGCATAAACTACACACGTAGGAGGCAGACAGTACATATCTTTGGAAAGAATGACCTAGCCAGAAAGGTGTCCTCTGCCCCACAAAGGAAGCACCTAGCTCCCTTCACACTCCCTAGAACGCTCTGGCCCAACTGCTGGACATATCAAGATCTGGAAGGCCACCACCATACACCTTCTGGAATGAATGACACGTTAGCAGCCAGTGCTTCATCAAGTCGATGAAAGTAGTGAATTGCACCAGAGTCTCCTAGTTTCAATTTTATACTTTCTTTCAATCTTATAATTTAATATCACTATTTAATCATAAAGTGAATTATCTTCCAAAATAATGAATGTCGACTACCTTTCTCAATAATAAAATACATTTCTCCCAGCATATAAACCAATAGCTTTATTTTTATGCTAGAACCGATGTGAAATTACGTATCATGAATTATTCATGTCATCCAATTTAATTCAATTATTTTTACTGAATTCACATCTAATCCATAAAAATGTTTAACTGAACCAAAAAAAAAAAAAAATCATCTCTGCATCCTTGGATAATAGATATCTTGCAAAATTTCAGGATAGATAAGTGGATATTTTGTTTGAAATGGCAAGGCATGTTATAATTGCAATGATGATGAAAATAATTTTAACTATTTAACCATACATTCTGTTCTATTTACTGACTGATGTCTCATAAAGGAAAACTTACTTAGTATCAAAGTAGAATCACGAGAGTAGGAAGTGAGTCCTCGCTCCAATTATAGCACCAAAATTATTTTTAGATTTTCCACAAGATTCGTACACGTAGCAGGCAGTGCCCCTTCAAACGGGAGCAGATGCCTTGTCCAATTAAAGCATGAATGTTGCCCTTACAGACAAAGAGATCGGGTTTGCCCCAGAGAGATCATAAAGGGGCAAATGACTATCCCCTCTCCGAGGACGCCCCGAAAGGCTGGCACCATCACAACACGCTCCACTCAGCGCTCCCCCCACCTGCCCCACCACACTTGGCAACGCCCTTGCCACTTGTCTCTCTACCCACCTGCCCATCCCAGATCCCGGCACTGCCTGGAGTGATCGCCATGTCCCCAAAGAAGGCCTTGAAACCCCTTGAAAGCCCCCATGTTCCTCAATGTCGCCCGATCCCACGGTCTTTACCTCCACTTTGCTTACACCACCCACAGCCACAGTCACACCCGCGTCAGAAATCCCTCCACCCCTGAGATCCCCGGGCCGATGGCCTCCGGACTTTCACCTCCTGCCACGGCTCTGACCCCGTCAAAGCTTCCACTCCCTCCATCCCACGCTGTTCTCTGGACCCACTTACAATCCTGAGCAGACTACTCAGCACAATTCATCACTTAAATCGTGTTTGTTTGTTTGTTTGTTTTTAAGAATCCAGGTGTCTTTTACTTTTTCCTCAAAACTATTATGCCACAACTTGGAAGGGGGTGGGCTCAGGCATGCAGGCGCCTTCCCTTGTCCTCACAGAGTGTGCTTGTCTGGGCCTGTCCAGCCCAGGTATCTTCCTCCCCGGCTGCCTTCTTTTTCTGATCATTGTCCTTCAGGAGCTTCAAGAGGCTGTCTCGGCACTTAGAACGCTTAAGATGCTCCATATGCGTGTGAGTTCTCCAGGCAAGATGTTTCTCTTGTCTGCTTGCAAAAGTGCGGCCCCCTTTGCGGCATGCTGGGGGCCTCTTGCAGCTTGGCCATGGCTACCGACAGGGGTGCTCCCGTTTCAACAGTGCCCTTCCCTGGGAGTCCACGGTACCACCTCCCTGTAGGTTCACGTGTGAGTGGTGGCCCAAGGCACAACTCCACATTTTCTAAAAGGCCTGGATTATCTGATGCCTCTTCTCTCTTCCTTGGTGTTCATCATTTTTACAAATTCCTGGAAGATGGCAATTCTGGCCAAAAGGCTTAAGTCACTTTTAAATCACTCTTGCCCCACCACCAACTCTTTTCCCTTTAAATTCCCACCACACCTTCCTTATAAAATCCCAACCCTGGATCAGTCCAAGCATCTATTCTTGCATTTCTACCAGCCTGCTGGGGCCTCAAGAAGAAGTTACACAGCCGTGTGGGTTGGTGTCATGACAAAGGCATCGTCTCCAGCCTCAGGCAGACAGGCAGGGCTGCCCGGAAGTCCTTCCGCAGTCCCCA
Organism: Loris lydekkerianus; assembly: GCA_963574355.1. Taxonomy (NCBI): domain Eukaryota; kingdom Metazoa; phylum Chordata; class Mammalia; order Primates; family Lorisidae; genus Loris; species Loris lydekkerianus. Next base: position 153,345 of record CAUYPK010022322.1, read on the forward strand.
CCCTGCTCCCCCTCCCATGCCTCGTGTCATCTGTTTGAAACTTTCTCCAGGCTCCTTGAGTTCTCACGTTCTCATCTCACTACTTACTCCTACCTCCCAGAGAAATCTAGAAACCATAAAATGGTACGGCCTTAATTTCTTGCCTACCATCAACAGACATGTTTGTCAAGATCTTCCTCACTATCCAGGTTCTAGGGATAAGCGGCCATCTTATATGTACCCAACTCAATGTCATTCTTTTAAGTGACTAAACTTTATTAAGGTTGGACTGTGACAACCACAGGGGGACAGGATGATGCAGGAGGATAGCTGTGTGACAGGGTGGCAGTGCAGCCACCCGCCTCCCATAAAGACACAAAATCACTCTCTGGGGCCCCCTCCTCCCTCCTGCTAAGTAAGAGAGCTTCCGGCAAAGGAGAACAGGTGCACCACAAACTTGCCAGCCTGAACTAAGGGGCTTTGGAGGACAAGAAACCAGCAGGAGGACTCTGGTCTTTCCTACCATCGAGGACGCACCCTGGTGATTGATTCCACCTGCCAAGGCAATGAAGTGAAAACCCTCCTCCAGCATAGGACTGAGGAATCAGAAAAGCCACAGCTTATGACCAAGATCCACCACCACTGCCAACTGACATTAGCCCCAGGCACAATTACCACCCAGTGAACATAAAACTACACTAAAATCCTGTAAACACCTTTGATTTTATATCTGTATCTTCCTGACTGATGAAAATGGAATATCGCCTCAGAGTGATGAAGAGCTTATGTTTTTGTTTCTGTTCAACCTCTGGTGTCTCCTAATCAAAATGGAATGTTATATTTTCATTAATTCAGGGAAGGAAGTAGAGACCCGGGGTTTTTCTTCATCATGGCAATCAGAGATTCATTCATGACTGAAAATGAGGGTGAATTTAGATTTTCCCTGACAGCATTTCCCAACCTGTTCATCAGCGCCAACAGAGTCCAAGTTATTGAAAATTAAAATATTTTCATACTAGCATGTACCATTCACAGCAATCACAAAAAGGGAACCTGAAAAGTATTTGCTTGATCTTATATGAATGGACAAACCCACGCATTGTTTTTTTCACACCAGTACCACGAGATTACTATCCACGTATGCAAGATACTTTATTCAATTAGTAAAAGATATGATTCCCAACAATGAAGATTCGTTCAAGTACCCCAAAGGTAGAAACTTACATTTAGATAAAGCCATATCTTCCTCCATTCCCAAAAGACTATTAATGAAATTAATGAACTATAGTATTAATGATGCATTAACACTATAATTTAGCTTGAGGTTTAGGAAGTTAGTTGCAAGGATGCTTTGACACACAGCTAGAAGCTGTGCACCAGGAAGGCAGAGGGCCAGGTCACTGTGCCCGCAGCTCCGAGTCAGGGCAGTGGCTGCAGCCGTGGACTGGGTGAGCGAGGCAGGAATGAGAGAACAACTATTCTGGCCCTATTGTCGCCACCAGAGCCTGGTTTCATTCAAAAGTTAACGCCTCCGGGCGGCACCTGTGGCTCAAAGGAGTAGGGCGCCAGCCCCATTTGCCAGAGATGGCAGGTTCAGACCCAGCCCCAGCCAAAACTGCAAAAAAACAAAAATAACAAAATAAATAAAATAAAAAGTTAATGCTTCATTGTTTAAAACTGACACTGTTCACATTCTTGTGTATTTTTTAAGTCATTAAAGAGTGAGTGTGAACCATGTTCTGCCTTACTATTCTAAGTGCTAGGGGGTGACTAAGACAAAGTCCTTGCCCCCACGAGGTCAGCCCAGATTCCTCAAATTCGTCACGCAGATCCATGGGACCGCCTTAACCATAAATTAAATCGCTCATCTATCCAAGAATGCTTCTGACTACTCTATTAAGTCCACATCTGATCAGTCACTGCATTCGTTTCCTAGGGCCGTGGTAACAAGTCATCACAAATGTGGTGGCTTAAACATAGAAACTGATTCCCTCACAGTTCCAGAGGTCAGGAGTCCAAAATCAAGGTTTCAAGCAGGGCCCTGCTCCCTCTGAAGGCTCTAGGGAAGAATGCTTCCTTGCTCCTTCCTAGCTTTTATTTTTATATTTACGTTTTTTTAGACAGAGTCTCACTCTATTGCCCAGGCTAGAATACAGAGGCATCAGCCTAGCTCACAGCAAACTCACACTCCTGGGCTCCAGTGATCCTCCTGCCTCAGCCCCACAGTAGCTGGAACTACAGGCACACACCACAACTGACCTGACTAATTTTTCTATTTCTTGTAGAGATAAGGTTTTGCTCTTGCTCAGACTGGTCTCAAACTCCTGGCCTCATGCGATCCCCCAGCCTCCCAGGGTGTTAGGCTCACAGGTGTGAGCCACCACACTTGGCCTAATTTTTAAAGTGGCCCCCCAACAATCCTTGGCACTGCTGGCTGGCGGCTGCATCACTCCAGTCTCTGCCTCTGCTCTCAGTGGCCTGGTCCGTGCGTGTTTGACTTCCCTACCATTCCATAAAACCTAACCCCCATACGACTGCCGAAGTCTCCCTCCAATGTTCTAGGAATACATTTCCTCATAAATGCTTAATTCATTTCAAATTCATTTTACCGTCAGATGTGAGATGGAGACGTACCTGCGCATTTTCAGTACAATCAGCCAGTTGCCCCAACATGATTAAACTGATGATGCGATGTCATCTTTGCCTTATAATAAATCTTCAAATGAACATGCGTCTCTTCTATGCCGTCCAATCTATCGGCTTATTCCATTGCTACAACTATACTATTTAATCACTAACTTTACAGTATGTTTTGCTACCTGGTAAATGAGGCCCTAACATTTTTATTGTTTCTTTCCCCCAAAATATGCTTCAAATATTCCCATGCATTTATCATTCTAGCTGAACTTAATAATCATTTTAGCAAATTGTTCAAAAAGCTTTCATTGGGATTTCTGATGGAATTATATTGCATTTTCGTGAGATTTCCAGAGAATTGGAATGTTGACGCTATGGATTCTTTTGTTGATTTAAGGCTTCCTTCTTGCCGTTTAGTAAAGTTTTGCAGTTTCTTCCCTATGGGTTCTACACATTTCCTTAATTCATTCCCTGACCCATCACTTTGACCATTCACATGCCATCCACCTCGATGCGTAAGACTCCTCTTCTGTCATGGAACTTTCTAGTAACATCCCTACCATGAATCTATCTAAGTGCTCATCTTCAACATGCACACACGTGGAATGAGACACCACTGGGACGGCCATAATCCAAAAAACAGACAGTAACAGGAACGGGCAAGGATGCGGAGAAACTGCAACCCTCATACATTACTAGTGGGGATATAAAATGGGGCGGCCGCTGGGGAAAACAATTTTCCTTTCCTTCAAAAAGGAACACATAGGTTTTCCCATGGCCCAGCAATTCCACTCTTAGGTAGAGCCTCAAGATAACGGAAAACATATGTCCATGCAAAAACTTACCCACAAGTATTCACGGTGGCATTACTCATGATAGCCAAACCATGAAAACAACCCAAATGTCCATCAGTCAACGAACAAAATAAACAAAATTGCTGGATCTACAAAATGGAATATTATTCAGCCATAAAAAGATGAAATACTGATACACGCTGCAACATGAACGGACCTGAAAGCATCACGCTAAGCAAAAGAAGCCGGAGACCAAAGACCACCTAGACATGATTCTGTTGATAAGAAAGGTCCAGAACAGACAAGACCAGAGATACAGAAAGTGGATTTGTGGTTGCCAAGGGCTGAGGGGAGGGGAGGAGGAGCAGGGAGTGCGAAAGGGGATGGAGTTTGGGGGAAGATAATGAAAATGTTCTGCCATTAGATAGTGGTGATGACTACACAATTTTGTCAATATACTAAATACCACTGAACTTGGGGTGGTGCCTGTGGCGTAGTGGGTAGGGCCCCGGCCCCATATACACAGGGTGGCGGGTTCGAACCCAGCCCTGGCCAAACTGTAACAACAACAAAAAATAATGATAATAAAATAAAATAAAAACCACTGACCTGTATTAAACAGAGAACGGTATAGTATAGTATATGGATTGTATCTCAATAAATAAGATATATGTATATTTTTAAAAATATGAATATACCTGGGCTTCTGAGTGCTTCTAAGGAGAATCTCCTAAACTCACAGATTGGAGCCACTGTAAAGTTTTGATCTTTCACCTTTAACTGGGTGCCCCACCTGCCTTCTCTCTCTCTCTTTCTTTTCCTGCTTAAGGACCAATATACATTTCATCACCTACTTTACTCAAACCTCCAACCTGCCTCTTCCCATTCACTCCCAGAACATGATGTCATTCAAAGACGAACATGTCCTCAACTTCCTGTCTGCCAAAGAACAGAGTCTTTGAGGAGAAGAGTAAAGAAGACACATGTCTAGCAAAACTGACCGAGAGTGGCCGTGAAAATGCAACGTTCGGAACGAGAGGCTACAGCGTCAGCGAGACCCAGCCGGTCCCCACATAAGTCCCAGGGTCATCCTGTGACACTCCATTTGCTAATACTTCATGTATGTCTTTCTTTTGACTGTCCTTATCAGGCTATACTAGTTTAATAACCTACACAGGGCCATTTTCATTCTTCCTCTGTATTCTGAACAGTTGGAAGAACCTAGGCATTCTCTGCTCATAAATTTTGCTTTTAAACCCACACGATCCCACTGGCGCTTTGGATCCTAGTTTTTTTTAATAGCTCTCTCAACTTCTTTTCTTATTCTTGATCTATTTGTGTTCTCCCACCTGTTTTCAAGGCAATTTTGGAACTTTTTATTTTCTTAGAACAGTGGTTCTCAACCTTCCTAATGTCACAACCCACAGGTTAGAGAACCGCTGTCTTAGAAAACCCATCAACCTAAGATCCAAATTATAACAGTGTGTTCTCTACTTCTAAAGTTGCACAGGCAGCAAGGAAGCCAACCTTCCGCAGCAGAGTCTTCTGCCACCTGCCTGCACTGTCTCTGTACCAATCTGTGCTGGAGCCACACAGACCCTAGGCCATTTTAAGACTCTGTGCCTTTGCTCCTGTTTTTCTCCAACCTGCTTGGTTCCTTCCACTTTCTATACCAGATACAATTCTCCTTACCACCCAAGATCCAACTCAGATGTCAGTTTAATTGCAGAGCAGAAGAACTTCCACTCCTAACATGCATCTGTTAGGTAACTCTTTGCTCGCCACTGACCTTCTCAAATCGCATCATAATTATTTAGTTTCTCTGCAGCTAGTTTTGAGTTCTCTGATGACAGACTATATCTAAACACACTTCCCTCCCTCCAAACACCCTTGTTCGGGCTAATTCTGGTACTTAGCAAAATGCCTGGCACACAGGGCAGCTCCCTCGTAGCTCTCACAGTGATCTCCAGGGAGACTCTGCACACACACAATATGTGTGTGTATTTGATCACTGTTTATTCACCCACCACCCTGAGAAAAGAGGACTGTGTTATGCCCAGGTCTTAGCAAAGCATCTGCAACATGGGAAATCCTCAAATACTATCGGTTCAGGGAATATCGTGTGAAGTAAAATTAAGTATGGCTGAATCTACATGAGGCAACTATTTGCCAGAGAGAGAGAGAGAGAGAGAGATCTAAGACAGCTTGGAACTCTCACACATCAACAGGGACCCAAGTGTAGCTGTCCAGGGGGGATCTAGTCAGAGGCCGGGCCAGGACACTCTGTCACTCTTATAACACAATGTCTTTGGAAACAATGGTGGCCACGATGTGAAACAAAAGCTTCTGGCTCATTCATTCGTTCAACAAGCATTTCTTGAGTATCTCCCAAGGCGGTACCAGATACTGGTCCCAAAATGAGCCTTCCCACACTCAGACGTTTCCACCCCAATCATGCACCCTCCTCTTGGAAATGAGCCATGATGTGTTAATGCTACAAAAGAAACCCCCCCAATCCTGTCTGACGACCCCTCCCTGAGATGATTCCACTTGCTGCGGGAGTGGATGGGAGAAGGGAGGGATGAACCACACATGGGGTTAACCTGGGAATCTATTTCACCCACCTAAGAACCTGGCATCCTATGGTTTGGGCTCTTAAAAAGAAGACAAGATGAAGTGGCCCCGGGAGAGAGACACAAGCGGTGGTGCGGCACAGTGAGGGAGGGCGGAGGTGTGATTGGATGCAATGATTCATGTTTGGGGCTGTACAAGCTGCAGAGGCCCAAACTAGTCACGAGGCCCCACCGGACATCATTCTCCCCCCATTTGTGCACCATGAACACATGGCCATGTGGGTACTAAGACCAGACCAGACCCAGGTCCAAATGATCAAAGTTAATCCATCCTATCCCTGGACACAAAAGAAACTGTTAACCTACTGGGGGAATAAGATGCTCCCCTAGCTCAAATCCAACAAGCAGGAAGTTCTCAGACTGGCTGCACCTTTAACCAGGTCAGTGAAGGTGCAGCATCTGCCAGACTGAGCCCAGGTAAAGATGTTCCCTTCCCTTCTGCACATATAATAAAGAGGTAGTTAAACTGCAGCAGGAGTAGAGGAAAGATAACTACACCAGGCCGTACGCAAATGCTACAACACAGAAGGGTCGTTTTTTAAATAGTGAAAGGCTGCCACATGTCAGAATTCAATTTTGTGCAATAGGACCCCAAAAGGTAAAAGGAGGGTCCACAAATGAAAGGAACAGAGGAAAAAATCACAGCATCACAAACTGAGTAACTTCCCAGAGACAGCACGGGGCAGTCAGCCTGTGGAAAAGTGAGCTCTCCATTGTGTAAATCAAGACAGCCACTTAACACGGATCCTGCACAGGAGACAGGAGGAGCAGAGAGGTGATTCTGTTACATAAAATTTAAATTATCCTCCAAATATGAGAGTCTGTGAAAAAGTAAAAGAAACAGCTACAGAGAATCTCCAAATGCGCGCGCCAGACGATGCCGTGAGCACAAAGTGTTGGTTCCCATTTGCGCACTTTCTCCTACCAAACTGTTCACCCCACTTGCAGCCAGCAGTGAAACTGACTCAGTCAAACCTCTCTGGGCTCCCAGAATCCCCTAATATACATTTCAGGGGGAACAGAATGGGAGACAAGCCGGAGAACAAGCCACACGTTGGGATTATCTACACTTTTGAAAAAACCATCCAGAAATAATTAAGCACTGAGTAAAATAAATACTTGTTTCTACTACAATCTGAATTAAAAAATACGCCGAAAAAAGCCACACTTTTCCTGTTTCAAAACTAGTATTGAGAAGACGTTAACTAAATAAATTTAAAGGTAGGAGAGGGAACAGAGAATTGCATTGAAGGCTACAGCGTTAACACCAGCCTGAGGCTCAGTAAAGGTCCATAGGATACATGAACCAGGGGGCTGCAACCCGACCTGGTCTCCTGTCTGAGAGCCAGGGACTGACTGAAATCTGCCATCTTGGGAGCAACAGATACACTATACCAAGAGCAAAAGTTGTAATTATATCTTCATATATGCAGAAGCCAAAAATTGTAGCAACCCATCTTTCACCGACTAGTGCTGTTAAAGCCCAGAGCTGGGTACGGCCACGTTCAGACTGGCTTGGGATGGCATGGTACCATTTGATCACTATCCTGAATAATTCAACAGTCCGTGAAAAAAGGATGTCAAATGAACTTCATGAAATTAATGACTTCACCTCCTCATTAAAATTCCTCATCATATACACCGAATTACTATCAGAGACAAAGTTGCTCCAAAAACAGTATGATATAGTTTCAAAATGCATATGGTAAAAATAAACCGTAAGAAGAAAGGAGGTCTGTATGCTCTTTAGCAATTGAGGACTCCTAATATTGATTTAAATCACATTAAAATTAAGCATAAAAGAGGAAAGGGTTAAAATCGATGTCAAATACAGTTCCTTTGCCAAGGTGCTTATTTTAAAGGCAGGCGCTATGTGCATTTTATCTCCTGGACTTAATTTGTGTTTTGCTTCGCTCGACAACTTTAATACCAAGAGGAAGAAACTGAGAACGGAAAGGCACAGGCCTGAACCTGGAGAGTTGATCTAATTGAACTGAAAAAATTAAAACCCTTCTCCATCTGTTCAGTACACCTGCTGATGGAGCACTACCACAGGTAGGGAGGGAATCCATCAGAGACCGGTTATAAATAGATTTTTATTTCATCTGCTAAAAGCTTGGCAGCCGAGGTGGGAGGGCTGCCTACACTGGCAGCCAGGCAGAAGCTCTGGGCTGCTTTTATGTTGAGGTGAAAGGAGTGGGGAGACGGAGAACTCGGGAGGGAGAGAAAGCAAATTTCCCAACAACTCATTTGACAGCCAACCAACAGTCATTAAGTTTGTTTAAAACGTGCCAGGCATTTCTGATAAGTGCTGGAGAGACACAAAGATCAATCACACCCCTCTTGAGGAACATACAGAATCTAATGGAAAACGAACAGGTTGACCAGTTGTTTGCAGAGCAGAGTTTCCCTTGTGGCATTTATGAAATAAGTTAAGAGTAAGGAGGGCACGGATTATGTGACAGTGCTAAATTTCAGAGGATAAAGTTGATGCAAATTCTAAATGTATCAAAATGTAAATAAGGGGGGAAAAACACCATGTGTTTTGTGGAGAAGAGAAACCAGCAATTCTAATCTATGGACTATCAGAAAGGCAGTAGCTGGAAGGGACATTTGGGTTCCTCCCCCCAGGGGTCAGTTGGAGGCAGTCACTGCCCCCCTCACCCCTGCACACCCCGCCCCGGGAGAGCTCAAAAACAGCCATTGAACTGAATGAATCAAAACGAGGAGGACCAATGAAAGGATCTCGCTGTTTGAGTAAAAATGGAGCCAATAACTCAAGGCAGGCCTGATGTGAGTATCTGGATCAGGGCCTTCCACGCAAAATGTCAGAGATTACATTTCCAAAAAAGGACAGAGAAAATGAATATGTTTATCTCGCTTGAGGAAGAGCAGCCTGAGGGAAGCCTTCCTGATGCCCTTCAAGATCTCTACAGGATAGTGTCAAGAAGATAGTGACCCCTCTTCTGTCACCACCAAGGACAACAAGAGAAATGGGATTGGTCTGCAGCAGGGGAAAACCGGGTTAAACAGGAGGAGGAATTTCCTGACAGCAAAGGTTATTAAACACTGAGACGGCAAACTAAAAGGAGATTAGAGCTGGTCTCAGGAGGTCTTTAAAAACAGAGACTAGCTTGGCAATGATCCGGGAGCAATTTAGGCACAGTTCTGCCCGTTCCTCTGGCCTTTATCAGGGCTCTAATCCATCCCCCGGCCCAGACAAGACACACTCACCACTGTCGCCCTCTGTTCCGTAATGAGCTCTCAGAAGGAGAATAAGCATTAAGGAAATGGTAAAAGCTCTCTTGAAAATAAAACTCATTTTTCTTTATTCAAACAGCTCATTGGGTTTCTGTGATTTTTTTCCTTTTCTTTCTTTTCTTCCTCCTTTTTTTTTTTTTTTTATGGTTGTTGTTGCTGTTTAACACCTGTATTTTAAAATAGCCAAACAAAACTCATTTCCACTGATCTGTTATTCCCAACTGTTAAAGGAATCCAGTGGAAGATGACGCGTGGAGAAGGTTCAGCGTGAAAGGCGTTCAGAATGCTGCACCCCTCCGCCAGGCACGTGTGTCCCAGGAGCCTGCTGCCCGGAGAGGCTGGGACCTGCTTCAGGGGAGATTCTCACCGGTTTGACTACCAGGAGGCAAACTAAATGACCTCTAAGATCCTAAAATTCCAGAGTCCTTTTTTTTTTAGCCTTATACTCAATGTTAAACAAAAATAATAATAATAATAAAATAAAACAGGAAAGTGTCATACTGAGAATCCATGTGCTGTAAAATACACAGGTTTTTATTCTCCCTCTGAGTGGAAGGGGAAAAGGAGGCTGAAGCAAAGCAGGGTTTGCACACCAGGACCGTCTTCTCCTGTCACAAGGCCCATGACACTCGGTCACAGTCACTGGTTTGGGGTCCCTCTGTGACGCTATGCTGTCAGCTCCAGGAAGGCAGGTGGCATGTGTTCTGTGCACAGCACAGCCTCATCACTCAGCCCTCACGGACTCAGAGGTTGCCTGCATGAAGAGCTGACTGGACTGGTGGGTGGAGGACAGAAGGACTGACCTGAGGACATTGTCCCAAGGTTGCAGGGAGGGGCTGCAACAGACGTAGCAACTCGATATCCTCTTGGTGACCTCATCACAGACTGAACAAATGTGTAACAGTGGAAAGGACACGGCATCTGGAAGCAGGAGGCTGGATCTGAGCCGTGGTGCTGCCACCAACGAGGCCAGGGGAGACACTTCTTCGGGCCTCAGTGTTGTCACCTGAAGTGTGTGTGTGAGTATCTCACAGAGTTGCAGTAACTTAGATAACATAGAGAAAACGGACTTTGTAACTAGACGATGGTCATTATTTATACATTCTTTATTAAAGTTTTCCATAAAACTTGAAACAGTGGAGGAATGGTACAGAGATGGTGACTGCTGCCAAACACTGATTCCAGCCAAGAATTCACTAAGTGGAGGAAGGCAGAAAAGTCAAAGTTAGACAATGAGACGCCCCTCCCCTGGCTCCTTGACCAACGGGCACTAGCAAAGCACACGGCCACCGCCCTTGAGAATGGTTAGTCTGCAAAAGATCCAGACCTCGAGACTGTCACCTTAGAGCAGCGGTTCTCAACCCACAGGAACTGTATTAAAGGGCCGCGGCATTAGGAAGGTTGAGAGCCACTGCCTTAGAGGTTTGGGCTCACAAGTCCACTGTTAATTTCTAAGTAGAACTTTACTGACGGCTATGGCAAACCATCACCAAGTGTTTCCAAACGTCCTCAACAACCAGTAAGGGTCCCTATCAGGAAAGTAAAGATAGTACAGTTTCCCAATCGAATTTTAAAACACAGACAGCAGAACCTCCATAGTTGAGCATCACCCTACAATGACCACCTCCTTAAGTTGACCTAATTTTCACAGATGGGACATGCACCACATGTACGTCTCAGTACAGTAGGTCCAGTTCCTTATGTCGGCCACCTCTGGATGTGGACCAGTTAGTCACAGTCCCCTGGGTGGTCACTTTACAGAGGTTATATGAATTATAGCAATTATAATTACTAGTTTCATATAAATAGTGATTAACCAGGAAAGGAGAGGAAGTGCCGTGTCAAGCATCCAACGTCTGCCCTGTCCTCCTGGTTTCAGTACCTTCTGTGCGTTGTTTTGTTTTGCAAAGTGATTTGGGAGATTAGGTGGGTTTTGTTTGGGCCACAGAGTGAGCAGAGCTGGGGAATAAGTGCTACTTGATTGCACAACAAAAGATACACGAGGAGCCTCAGCCACGACTTGCCCCAACAGAGTGGGTTTCTCAATTAAGTTATTTTGTTAGCAAGGCTACCGGTTAGGGAAAGGAGAAAGTGCTTACTGCACCGAGATTATTCACTGTATAGAAATCCCGTAATCAGATCAACACAACGTTCTTTCTAACGACCTGAGAACTCCTACTTGGTGACGTTGCGGATGTGATGGGAATAAGCCTGTGTTCTTGGTGTGCTGTACAAGCCTCTGCAAGTAACAGAGCTTCTCGACAGTCCTTAATTCAATGATTGGGAGAGCGTGAGAACTAGGAACCTGCCCAAGATTGTGAGTTGATCAAACATCTATAGAAAATAAGAAACTTTGTCCTCTAGATGTTAATTAAGAGGGAAAAGTCCTGGTGCATTCTAAGGAATCAGTCCCATTAGTCCTGACACATCCAAAAGCATGGATGGTAAGTATGTATTATCACTAAAATCATTTTTTAAAAATGAAAGCATTCCAATTTCTTAACATATATCAGTTTATTTTCAAAAGTCACCATTAGGAAAATGAAGTAACAACCCAAAGATTGAGAAGATATTTTAAACCCATATAATAAAGGATTAGTATATAAAATGTATTATAAATTGGGCTGGATATGGTGGCTCATGCCTATAATCCCAGCAGGGGACAAGGCAAGAGGATTCCCTTGAGTTGAGGAGTTTGAGACCAACTTGTCTCTACCAAAAACAGAAAAATTAGCTAGGCATTGTGGCAGACTCTTGTAGTCCTATCTCCTCAGGAAGCTGGGGCAGGAAGATCACTTAAGCCCAAGAGTTTGAGGTTGCTGTGAGAGAAGCTAAGGCCATAGCACTCTAGCCTGGGTAACAGAGCAAGAGTCTATCTCAAAAAAAAGTACTACAAATTGATAGGAATAAAACAACTCAAGGGAGCATTGTGCAAAGGGTATGAACAAAGAATACACAGAAAACAGAAATCCAAATTCCCAATATAAAAAGACGCCCAATCCTGATAAGTATCAGGTCTGCAAATATAAATAATGGTGAAATATTACTTGCCTATTAGACTGACAAAAATTTTTAAGTCTAAATGTGGGTGAAGACGTAGTGATGCGACACCCTACTATAGGACTGTCTACTGCTACAAATGCTTGGAAGACTAATTTGGCATTACTGAGTAGAGCTCCCTTCCTAGGTCCTCTCCTAGAAATCACACAAATGTGCAGGACATGGAGGCCACAATAGCCTGGTTAGTACAAGGCAGAACTCTGACTGTCCAGCCACAGAAGAATAGCCACGATATAAATACGTCACAGCACGAGACCTCCAACAGAGGTAAAGCTCAAAAATATCTAATCTCATCTGCAAAAGGATATAACAGCACAAAACCATTTTATGTGAGTTTTGAAATAAATAAAATAATACTTACATTTTTATGGCTACATATATATTTAGTGACACCATCAAAATGTACATGGAAATGTTCCATATCAACTTCAGAGATAAGAGAATAAGGCTTTAGTTACATCCCTAAATAAATTTTTCATTTTCTTTAATAGAAAAAAAAAAAATCTGAGGCAAATAAATATGGTATTTGCTAACTCTGGAGAAAGGGTATATGGGTATTCATTCTGTTTTATTTAATCCAGTCGAACCTCTGTAAGTTGACCACCCCAGGGACTGTAACAAACAGGGCCTACTATACTGATATGTACATGTGGTGCATGTCTAGTCTATGAAAATTAGGTCAATTTAAGGAGGTGATCCGTGTACAGAGGTGGCTGACTCTGGAGGTTCCACCCTATTTTGCTATGTATTTGAAAGTTTTTCATAATTAAATATTTCAAAACTTTTTTAAATATATACATTTAACTCATAGCCTATTGGGAGGCACAGCTATAAAGCATATAGAATTAGGTACACTGTTTTTCTCCATCACGATCATGTGCTTGGAGTAGCTAAACTAGACAATTGTCTCTCGTATGTGATATCTATCAGCTAAATTGCATTCGGGCACATCATCTCATTTAATATTATTTTTGTTTGTTTGTTTTTGAGACAGAGCCTCATTCTGTCACCTGTAGTAGAGTCATAGCTCACAGCAACCTCAAACTCTTGGGCTCAAGCAATCCTCTTGTCTCAGCCTCCCAAGTAGCTGGGACTGTAGGCATTCACCACAACACTGGCTATTTTTAGATACAGGGTCTCCCTCTTGCTCAGGCTGGTCTCAAACTCCTGAGCTCAAGCAATCAACCCACCTCAGCCTCCCAGAGTGCTAGGATTACAAGCATGAACCTCATTTAATATTCTTGACAATGCTTTGATATAGGTATTATGACAGCCATTTTACCGATAGGAAAAGTCAATCTTTAAAAGTGTTCTGAAGATTTACCCAAGATCACCAATTAGCAAGTGGTCTCAGTTACTGGGATCCCATACTGTCATTACTACAGCACAGATGACAAGGAAGAACCTGAAAATTTATTCCAAAGACATTTGTACTATCTTTAAGATCTGTGTCACCAACCTGAAACCATGTGGGTAAGTTAGCAAATGAAATGGAACACTTTATCTCGAAATTTTTTAAGCCTCTAATCAAAATCCATTTCTTCTATTTCTAATACATTGACCTCCCTGAAACATAAGTTTAAAATGTCTGATAAAACATAGCATGTTAATAACAAAGGAAACGGAAATCTTACCTAAGCAGGCTTTTCTCTCCTTTTAAAAACAAATCCTCAAAGTTAATAAAGTGGAAACTATAATTTCATTTCTTAAAATCTTTTATTCAATGTGCTAATGATAAACACACACTAATCTCAAGGAAGCCAGTGATTAAAGAGGGCTTGGTTCTTAATTTGAGAATTTAACTATCATCAAATAAGCTATGATAATGCCAAAAACCTAAACTAAATAAAGGAAACCAAGGAATACACAGCTCAGACATTGTCCAGGTTATTGCACCAAGTCTCAAAACTAACAATAAAAATAACAATACCATTGAAGGGAAGCCTGAATTTCATCCTTACCCAGCAGTAATAAAGCACCTCCCACCCTCAGGTGGTACGTCCTTCACCTAATGGCACAGTGTCAGAGGTTAAAACAGAAGGCTTAAACAAGATCCAGAGTCTTATAACATAATACCCAAAATGTCTAGATATAATAATAAAAAAATAAATACTTTTCATACCAAGAACCAGGAGAATCTCAACTTAAATGAGAAAAGACAATCTGGCTAGGATTACAAAGAAGCCATCATAAAAATATTTTAACAAACAATTACCAACACATAGGAAACAAATTTTAAAACCCAGGAAGTTTCAGTAAAAAAAAAAAAAAAAAAATAGCAGATAAAATAGCACAATAACTGAAATTAAAACTCACTAGGTGAGCTCAACAGCAGAATGAAGATGACAGAGGACATAATCAGTGAATCCAAAGATAAAAAACAATAGAAATTACCCAATATGAATAATAAAGAAAAAACAGACTTTAACAAAATGATTACACTCATAGGATAATAATAAAAGCTTTCACATTCATGTCCTCCGAGTCCTAGAGGGAAAGACAAAAGGGGAAAGGCCTAGAAAAAATCCCAAATTTAGCAAAACATATAAACAAACATTTCCAAGAAAGTAAATGAACCCCTAGACAGAATAAACCTAAAGAAATCCATGACAAAGTTGCAAGGATGACCCTAATTCAAGGGTTGGTAAGCTATGGACCTCAGTGCAAATCTGGCCTGCTACTTGTTTTTCTCCATAAAGTTTTATTGGAACACGAAAAGAAAAAAAGAACTACCTGACAAGACACATCATAATTGCACTCCTTAAAAATTAAAGACAAAGAAAAAGATTTTGAAAATAGGAAAGAATGACATCTTATCCAGAAGAGCAAAAGAATTCAAATGACAGCAGATTCCTCCTCAGAAATCATGAAAACAGAAGGAGAAAGAAACTGTCAACCCAGAATTCTATACCCAACAAGAATATCCTTCAGAACTGAAAGGGAAAATCAAGACAATCTCAGACCTACCCTAAAGAATGGCTAAAGAAAGTTCTCCAAACAGAAATGGCAAAAATGTATAAGAAATATTTTGTATTAGAAATGAAATATGGCTATTGTATCCTAGAATAATGAATAAATACTAGTTTATGTGATTAGAGTATTACCCTAATTAACACCCATGCAAAACTCTACACCATACAATAATTTAGAGATGATTCAATGTGGTACTGGACTTATTTCCACAAAAAAAAAGAAAGAAAGAAAGAAAGAAAGAACGAATGAACTAGACATCATGAGCTCTCTCAGTTAAATCTATAACCTCCTAGTACACCATTATCTATGCAGGGAAGTCAAATTTAACTTATGTCTTTTCAGATTACAAGTTTTCTAGAAATGTAACCTGCTATGACTGCTACAATTGCCTGTTGATCCAGCAATTCCACTCCTGGGGATATGCCCAGAAGAAGTGAAAACAGGGACTCAGAGAGGTATCTGCACACTCATGTTCATAGCAGCATTTTTCACAATAGCCAAAAAGTGGAAGCAACCCACGTGTCCATCGGCAGATGAATGGATAAAGAAAATGTGATATGTATACACAATGGAATATTATTCAGCTTTAAAAAGTAAAGAAATTCGGGGCAGCACCTCTGACTCAAAGGAGTAGGGCGCCGGCCCCATATGCCGGAGGTGGGGGGTTCAAGCCTGGCCCCAGCCAAAAAAAAAAAAAAAAAAACTGAAGAAAAAAAAAAAAAAAAGTTAGGAAATTCTGCCGTGCACTATAACACAGATGAATCCCGAGGATATTGTGTTCACACAAGTCGGTCACAAAAGGGCAAAACACTGTGTGATTCCCTATGTATGAGGTCCCTAGAGAAGGCAAATCCATAGAGACAGGAAATGGGATAGGGTTTCCGGGGGGGCCGCTCCTCTGGAGGAATGGAGAGTTATAGGTACACAGAGCTTCAGTTTTGCAAGACGAAAAGCTTTCTGGGACTAGGTAACAGTGACAGGAGGGCAAGAATGTGAATGCACTTAATGCTACCAAACTATAGACTTAAAAGTGATTAAAATGGTATTTTCTATGTTACCCGTACAAATGTTTTACCACAATTTTTAAAAATCAAAAGAATGTTAAATTTTAAAACTCGACCATTTACTTATTATTACATATATCAGACACTATGCTAAGAGCTTATTTCTCCTCCCAAAACCTTTGAGGAAGCTCAGGATTCCTGCCTTACAGATGAAGAAACTGGGTGTAGTAACTTGGCCAAAGCCCTACAACTAAAAAATAGAGTCACAACTCAAACTCACATCGGTGAGACTTGGAGGGACTCTCTCCCTAACCTGTGACATTAAAGGACTATTTGTTTCAGAGGCAACTTTCGATAAGGACACCTGGTGTAAAGTACTCATGGGTCGCTGAGAACTATTGGATCTTGTCAGGTATGGGACAGTAACTTAAAAGGGGTAAATGGGAAAAGAGATAAAGATGTCATTAACAGATGGGGGAAATGAAGGCATCAGGCCAGAGGGTCTAATTCTTCAAAAGGTTCCACAAATACCCCAAACAGTAGGGATATTCTCTAATTAAAATTATGGTATATAGGTCCAAGAGATTCCTAACTAGAAGATGGAGAAAATGTTCATCTCCTCTGTCTTACAATATGGAATATAAAATATACATGGGTGACTCTTTTCCTTTTCTAATTTCCTTTCCACTTGCTCTTAGAGAAACTAAATATAACTCATGCACAACCCACAGCCAGACTTCTAAGCTGAACCTCCCAGAGTTGGTGCTATTTTTCACAAACTGTTGGGTCTCACAATGAACTTCTAACTTGAGGACTCTCTGAACCTTTTTTTTTTTTTTTTTCACTTGACCTATATTTCCACTCACTCATCTTTCCCTACTTCACCATATTCCCTAGAACAATTCTGACCACATCTCCTATCCCACCAAGACTCAGACTCCCCGGCCAATTTCCAGTACATGCTGCCCTCTCCTGCCCCAGAGCCTTCGACCTTCTTCATTTCCTCCCATTCCATGTCCAAGGCCTGGATTCACCTCCAGGGCCATCCCCACTTCCACTTGGCACCTTCCTGCTTGTGCTGGAAAGCAGGGGCTGAGTCTCAGCACCACCCACCTTGGGCACACAGCTATGCACAATGGTCTTGACTCTGGACTTCCCTCTCCCAAACCTCCAAACGCCCCTGGAGAAAGACCTAGAAAGATGCTGTTCAACATGAACCAGACTCAGCAACCCTTTATGTGCCCTCCTCTCCCCCAGTAACACCCCATCCTCACTTGACACTGGCCGTTATGACAGTCCAGTCTAATCCAAGGCCCCACCCCCAGACCCCAGGGACCTGGCCTTCACTGTGCCATGAGGGACTGACGCTGGGTTGGACAGAACCCTCAGTGCTCCATGATTTTCCCTCACCACCTTCTCTCCCTCAATGCCCTCGCCTTCATCCCTCAGTCATAAGAAATACTTCGAGGTCCACAGGCAATCCATGTGGACCACTCCATGCCTCGCCACACTGCCCCAACCTACATTACGGTATGGGAACCTCTGGGAAAATAGAAGAGGGAGGCTGAAAGACAATGGAGTAGCTGGAGAGGGACTGGGTGCTCAGGCCACCCACGCCAGTCAAGTCCCCACTTTAGACTGCCTCCTGTGGCCACTGGGGAGGGGGGGAGGTCTAACACAGGCACAAAGAACTCGGCCCTATGCTCCACCCCTACCCCTGCGAAGCCATAACCAGCAACACACAGCCAAGTGATTTTTGTTTTCAATATGTGGTCAAAAATTCCCTTAATCATATACGACTCAAGAAGATAATAATCTGGCTCACGACTGGTTTACTCCATCAGTGAATACTTACTCCGTGGCACAGTACTGGGATCAAACAGGGGAAGGGGTAAAAGTGTCTGGAACACTGGAAAGAGATCGACGCTCATTGGTCACTCTTGGGGATTCTTTGTGGGTGGTAAGTCCATCCTCCACCTGGCCCACAGGAGGCTCTCCGGGATACCTGTATCCCTTCTGCAGGTGCAGGGTGCACACTCCACCTGAAACCTTCTCCTCTCTGTCCCATGTCCACCAGCCGGACGTGGGCCTGGCCCATCACAGCAGCCTCTCAACCCATCTCCCTGACTCACATGACTTTTACCTCTTTCTCAGAAGATGGACCTCTGCCTCCTTGTTATATGAGAGATCACCCACACAGAATAAAGTAAAGCGCTCAAGCACACACTAACACACTTGCACGCACGTGCACACACAAACTACAAGAGAATAGAAAGACTGGGCCGATGGCGCATTTAGAATGCAAACTTTCTTCCAAAGGGCCATGCTGGCTTAAACTGTGGGATTGGCCTCTTCCTCCTGTGTCTTGAGACTGAAAACAAAGGAAAGAAAAACATTCCTCAGAAACAGGCCACCGTTGTGTACGTATGTGGCCACCACATCTTCCGAGACTCAGTGACACCCGCTCTGACCTGTGTGGGTCCAGCTTGCAAGCTGCGGTTCACTCTGCCCTGTTTACTTTCTTCCTCCCTGGAACTGAATTGCTTATCTTATATACGTCAGAAGACCTGTGCATCTCAAGCTTTTTGGCAACAAGAAACAGTGACCATGATAGTGATGAAACAGAATTCTCAGAGCTACATGGACTACAACTAATCTCCTGACTGTTGATACGTAGTGACCCTGGACTACACACACTGCGCGATGAAAGTGAATAGACTTTAGTCTAGGGAAATGAATCTCATTACAAGGCTACCTTTTTCTACCTGGACTCCTGTGTTTTACTTTAAATCTATTCCCTCTTCCGTCCACACGTGTGGTTTCTTTCCCTGTAACCCAAAATAACTGTCAATAAAAATATTAGCACATTTAAGAGGGTTCTCAATAAACATTTGCTGGGTAAATGAATCATCATAAACTAAGGCTCTCTGAAAGGTTCAGGTTAGTTTAGGAAAGAATGTCTTTGTATGTTCAGGTATATACATCAATATGGAACTTCATAAATAGGCACCAAGTAGCAGGTAAATCTTATTTCTGTCTTAATAATTCTACTTCAAACCGTTATTCAATTCAAACAACAATAACTATGTGCTGAGATATAGTTCATTTACAATCAGACCACTCGTATTTATACACTTTAAAATAAGATTTGCGGTATTAGTACTAATATGGAAATAGTTAAGAACCTAAATGTGGATGTGTGTTTAGTATAAAAGAAACACACGTTGTGTTACACCCATGTGTCTGTTTCTGAAAATGTAATCAAAATTCTACCTTTGAAAAAAGGTTCCACAAACAAGTATCTGTTACACCCAGTTAATAAGGAGCATCTTCGTGGGGAACTTTTTCCATTTTAAATGTAACAAGTAGGCCGGCGAGAATGTATTAGAAAATGTATTGAGTCGAACAGCTAATACTTGGCAAATCTTAAGCCTAAAACACACTATGCAATGTAGTTTTGCCAGTATCAAAAATTTAGTATTTCTTTAGGAATATTCCGGCATATTTGTTTAATTCACCTACCGTGGATCACACCGTTAAAAAATAATTGGACATACAATAGCCTGAATGTAAAGTTTGTTCTCAGTGAGTTCGCTGCAAAGAAGTTAAAAATTAAACTAGCAAATAATTCTTTTAACTTTAAGGGAAAAAGTGGTCTGAAATAAACTGAATAAGTTATATAGTTATATATATATAGCAAACCTAAGTGACAAGAGGTTATATCAAATGTTTAAGAAATAAATAGAAGTAAACACAAATCGGTAATAAGGACGGTCGGTATTAAAATGGAGCTCTAATTTAAACTTATTTATCGAACTTTCTTTTTGTTTCATATATTGTTGTTTTTAGTAGAGGCATGAATGATCCTGTAATCAATATAAAAAGGAAGACTGCGGTTGTGCAAACATTTCCTCCCCAGTGCCCATCAGCTTGTCTTTCATCTTCTGGCGTCCATTTTAGGAGTATCAGCGAGGTAGTGTATAAAGGAGCTTATAAAACAAAGGTTGTCGTGTTGGCAACCCACATAAACACTAAGTGACTTCATTTTATTGAAGATCAAAACATTGATTAGTTTAAAAAAAAAAAAAAGTTGAAGGGAACACTTAAGCTTAAGTATTCAAACACCTGTATCGGATTTTTTTAATATTTTGAAATCGTATTTGTACATTAAATGCCATTTTCAGGATGGCTGATGTCTCACTATAATTTTATAAAGACCATCTTAAACAACTGATCCTTTAAGGTACACAATAACTGAAAGCAAGAGACAGGGGTTTTGTTTTGTTGGGGGGGAGTTGTTTTTTGGTCAAAAGATTAACACAACCAGTGATTACATACTCAAAACAATAGCATAGATCCTGGAGCAGTCTTTTTATACTGCCCAAAATGATTACCCCTTATGCGAATATATATCATTTTCCTGTATTCTTTCAGTATATAAAATAAAAGGAAAAGGCATGATTACAGGAAGTTAAAAGCTAATCCTACAACTCAAACTGTCTTCCTTAGACACAGAACACTTACTGACAATGAGGGTGGTCCATAAAAACTCATGCCTTACAGTTAACCTCTCCTATAATAATGCTGATTTTTTTTTAAGAGCAGAACTGTCACAATCCAACCATAACCAGGGCTAACAGGAAGTTATTTATTGTTAGGAAATCAGATATGAAGTATCTAAGTAAAACACCTGGTAGTATTATAAAGAAAATCGGTGAACTTTCTAGATTTCCCTTCTACTTAAAACATTTTGAGAGAGCCAATCTCTAGTAATCGTTTAATTACAAAATCTAATCAACTAAATAATGGCATCTTTCTACAAGTATTTCAGACACAGCTCACCACTTCATATCCAAAAGATTTAAATTTCTATTCTCTACCATCCCCAGCCATTTCTGCCAACATCATAAAAATTACCTTTCATCATTTCCTTCTCACAATGAGAATTCACTAATCGGATACATCTCTTAGACACAGACACCTCCCCACCCACCTCCCAAAAATGGTTCAGAGCAAAGACACACACAAAAAATAATGACCGAGCTCACATTTCTTGTTTGCCCTTCAAGCGAAGTCTGGTGTCTTCAGCCTGCCTTTCTGGTCTTCCGTGTTGTCACTAATTGCTGGGGGGGACGCAGTTAGGACAGCAGGAAGCAGCAGAAGTAAATGCTGTGCCTTTGAGAAAACGTTTTCTTAAACACATGGATAAAACAACTTTGACTCTGACTTCCTGGCTGGGCTGCACACAATCTTAGAAAGGCTCCTGCAAAAGGGAATGTCTACAAATGGGAAAAGAACGAAATAAAATAAAATCTAAAAAACTTACGTTCTGAACACATTCCGAAGGATGTCTGATTGGATTTGAAAGCAGGTTTTGTACTGATGAACAAACTTTATTTTTGTAGAAAATTAGTACTCTAATTAGAAATTTGCCTTGGCCATCTTCTATGTTAATCCTGTCTCTCATGGTATAATCATACATGCAAAAAATAAAAATAAAAATAAAAAAATCAAATACAGTATTTCCCAAATGCATGGACACTGTGGAAGCTTCATTTTGAAAAAGGCTTTTATTTCCCTTAATACTGGTGACTAAACGTCATTGTATGTACCAACACTTTCAAATAGCCCAAGAGACTTAAAAAGCCTTCTAAGTTTGAAAACCAAAAAGTTCTGAGTTTTTCTGTACCCCAGGACGGTTTTCTTTCCTGAAGCTCAAGCCGAGAAAGCAGACAAAAGAAGCTGATTTGACTGAGCTGTGCCAAGTCTTGCCTTTTTTTTCTTTCCTCAGCTCTCCCTCTGCCTCTCTCTCTCCCTCTTTCTCTCACTCTTTTGCTCCCAGTATGGCAACCTTCCGAGCAGTCTTGGCCGAGGTCCAGGCTGTGCCAGTCTGTCTGAATTCTTGTCTCCAAAAGATGTCCTTTGCGGATCAATTAATACATTTGAACACAGGAAGCTGTGGTGCGGTACCCAAATCCTGGCACCAACAGCACCGACTTCTGCCAAATCACCTTACAGATTTCATGGCATCCTACCTTTCACAGTCATGACTAACGTGTTCCTGGAGCAGCAATGGGAGTACTACGAGCCATTCACTGCTCGGCGATAAGGAATCTGCTCCCTAGAAATGTCCATATGCAACATATACACAACCTGCAGTGAATCAAAATTCTCCTGTGGGAAGAGATGTATGTAACTTTAATAAGCACCACATACTGTATTTCTTTTTATAAGACTTGCTTTTCCTTGTCCTGCTGCAAAGAATCATGGGAGGAGAGGAAAGGAAGCATGCAGATTAAAATTAAAACTGTATGCCCAAAAAAGTCAGGCTCTCTCCTATGGGGAATGAATATAGTTCTGATTGATCAGGAACTGTTACTTTTAAGGAGACTCTAACATCAGCTTTACCTATGTAAAATCTTACTGGAAGGGCTCTTTGCAAAAGAGACATATCAATAAAAAGAGGAAAAAAATAATCTGGAGTGAATTTAATAAAATTAAGGATCTTTTTATATTTTGACACCTCCAGGTCCAACATAGTCACTTGCTTACTAAATTCATAGTACTGCGATCTAATAAGCATAAACGAACGGTGTTTATTTTTATTTATAGCATGCGCGCATTTTGAAGCAAAACAGCCAGTCTATGCTTCGCACATTTACGTGGCTTAAGAAATCAGTTTCTGCATGATGCTTGGAAATAGAAAATAGGCCCACTCTAGAATCACCATGGCTTCACAGAAAGAACCCAGAACAGTGAGTTCTAGTTGCTGGTTCTGTCACTTTCTAATTTAGGTAACCTCAAGCCCTCAAATTGCTTAATCTATCTAATACTCAGTTTGTTCATCCACCAAAACTGAAAATCAATGAATTTCTACTCTGTGCTCCAAAAATACTGTTTATCCACAAAGAATATCTTCATCCTAACTGCACAGTAGTTAATTTTGAGTATGTGTGCTCTGCCAAGCAAAAGTGCCATCCTCACAGGACCATGTGTCACTTAGCTAAGAAAATGGGTTGCCTGCCTTCCACAGACCATCCCATGTGCAAGTATTCAACAAATCTACTGGGTGAGTGAGTAGTAAGAATGGATCACATAAATGCCACTCTGAAGTTCTATAAACCAAGAAATACGATAATGAAAAATAAAATCACATATGACTAAATCCCAAAGTTGACAGGTAAAGGAAACGCTACAGAGATGTCATAAGGGTCGAATTAAAGCATTAGCAAGAGTGCTCCGTGCTGTTCTTCCAAATAGGGATGAAGAAATGTGGGCAGAATAACGGTGGATTTGTAAATCACAATCAGCCTATTGACGGCCAGATACAGAGAAAGGATCTTGAAAACAGCATGGGAGGAGTGGCTAGGCAGGAAGATTAACAGCTGATTTCTCACTGAAAACCATGGAGGCCAGAAGGCAGTGGGATAACTAATATATTCAAGGTGCAGGGGGAGGGGACTGCCAACCAAAAATTCTCCATCAGCAAAACTGTTCTTTGAAAATGAGGGAGACATTACAATGCTCCATTAAAAAAAAAAAAAAAACATACAGAGTTCATTAGCAGACCTGCCCCATAAAAAATAACAAGGGAACTTCTCCTCTGGGCTGAAATGAGAAGACACTAGACAGTAAGTCAAATCTATATGAACAGAGTACAAATAAAGGTAACTGCAGAAGTGAATATTAGAAGTGGTTTAAATGTGCTATTTTTCTCCAATGACAACAGCATAAAGCTGTTTTTATAAATCTGTGTTGATAAGCATACAAATATATAAAGATGTAATAGGTGAGACATAACAGAGGGTAAAGGAGAAACAGAACTATTTCTATAGGAACAAAGTTTTGGTACACTATTGAAATCAATTTGTTTCTTTTCTCCTCTCTTCCCCCCCCCCTTTTTTTTTCTGTCCTCTGCAGGCCAGGAGGAATTAATTTGAACTCCTGAGGACCCTCCTTACTGTTTTCCATAATGGTTGTACTAATTTACATTCCCATGTGTTAATCTTAATTACTCTGTTATAAATTAAGATGTTAACTGTCTTCCCCAGGGCAACCACTAAGAAAAATAACTCAAAAATATATAGACAAGGTAATTAAAATGTCACCCCAGAAACAATTTAGCACAAAAGGAAGCAGTGATGAAAAACAGAGAACAAAAATTATAAAGAGATATAGAATATATTAAAATAGAAGAAGTAATCCCTATCTCATCAGTAATTACATTAAACTTAAATGAATTAAACACTGCACTTGAAAGACATAGATGGGTAGGACGGATTAAAATTTTAAAGCATGATCCAATTATATACTATCTATAAGAGTTGCATTTTAGATTCAAAGACACAAATAGGTTCAAAGTAAAAGGACAGGGAAAATATGTCACGCAAACAATAACCAAAAGAGAGCTGGAGTGGTTACCCTATTATAATAGACAAGACAGACTTTAAGATAAAACTTGTTACTAGAGCTAAAGAAGGACATGTTAAAATGAGAAAAGGGTCAGTTTAACAAGAGAGTTAATACAGTTTAACTGTATTAACAGTTTAATACATCAAGTGAAAATAGAAATAGTTAAAGAGAGAGATAAGAAAACTCGATAATAATAGTTGGAGACCAAAACCCTTCATTCAGCAAGAGCTAGAACAACTACAGAAAAGAACAGCAAGGAAACAGATCAATAGAAAAACGGATAAAGAAACTATGGTATCCATACACAATGGAATATGATTTAACCTTTAAAAGGAAGGAAATGTCACTTGCAAAGACATGGAAGAACCTAGACACCTACAGGGTGTCCATAAAAGTTCTTGTGCTGGCTCAGCACCTGTAGCTCAAGAGGCTAAGACTCCAGCCACATACACCAGGGCTGGCGGGTTCGAATCCAGCCCAGGCCTGCCAAAGAACAATGACAACTACAACCAAAAAAATAGCTGGGCGTTGTGGCGGGTGCCTGTAGTCCCAGCTACTTGGGAGGCTGAGGCAAGAGAATCGCTTAATCCAAAGGCAGGTTGGAGGTTGCTGTGAGCTGTGATGCCACAGCCTCTACCCAGGGCAACAGCTTGAGGCTCTGTCTCAAAAAAAAAAAAAAAAAAGTTATTGTGCTATTTAAACTAGTTTTAAGTTGTAAATTGCATGTAGACTTTTACAGACACCCTGTGTTAAGGGAAGTCAGCTTAAAAGATAGATCTACACAAAAAATTATACACAAATGTTTACAGCAGTATTGCTCATAACAGCCAAAGGCAAAAATCCAAATGTCCATCAGCTGATGAATAGATAAAATGTAGCCTATCCACACAAGGGAGTATCACTCAACAATGAAAAGCAATGAGGTACAAGCATGCTACAACACAGATGAACCTTTAAAAAAATAATGCTGGCGCCAGCCCCTTATACCGAGGGTGGCGGGTTCAAACCCGGCCCCGGCCAAACTGCAACCAAAGGATGGCCGGGTGTTGTGGCAGGCGCCAGTAGGGGCATTTTGGCGGGCGCCTGTAGTCCCAGCTGCTTGGGAGGCTGAGGCAGGAGGATCGTGGAAGCCCAAGAGCTGGAGGTTGCTGTGAGTCCTGTGACATCAGGGCACTCTACCGAGGGTGGTAAAGTGAGACTCTGTCTCTACAAAAATAAAAAATAAAAATAATAATGCTGTCTGTGGCTCAACAGAGTAGGGCGCTGGCCCCATGTGCCAGAGGTGGCGGGTGCAAACCCAGCCCTGGCCAAAAACTGCAAAAAAAATAATAATGATAATGCTGAGCAAAGGCCCTCAGCTGGCCGCGGAACCTTTGTGTACACTCCCAGCAGGCCTCTGCTTTAGCCAGACCACCCAGTGACAGCTGACATGTCCTCAGAATTTCTGCTTTAGCAATAATATTTTTTTTAATGTATCAGAATGTTTATTGAAGCCAATTTATAATTAGCATTAATTTTTTTTAATTATAGACATCATAAACTAAGAAACGGCACTCCAATGAATGGAAATGGTGATATACACAAGGGAGTCAGGGGAAGTGCAGACACCTGAGTGAGGAGCGGGGCGGCCTCACACGTGATGTTATTTTGGTTTTTTCAAGTTAATAAGATGATGTTAGTTTCAAATGAGGCCTTGCGAGGAATGACAGTCAGCACTATGGAACGGGAAGGGCATTGAAAAAAAAACCAAAGGTTGGAGGTTAGCAAGTGTTGGAGAAAGGTAAAAAACATTCTAGAACCAGACAGACACTTTCACCTTGATGTAGTGAGAAGAGATGAAAAGATAGCTGAGAAGAGGAATTGTTCCTCACTGTGGCTTAGAGGTCTTTGAAGCCATGCCCTTGAACCATCTAACATCCTCTTGGGTGATGAGTCGGTCCTGCTTCAGGAAATGCTGGTCTAGAGCAAACCCTAAAACCCAGGAGGTAACAAAGGAAACCACCACCACTACTTCCTTAGCCCGTGCTGCCTGCCACACACTGTTCTGACACTGACTTATTATTTCGTTTACTCTTCCTGATGATAATATTATCACCAGCCCCATTTTCAGGCTAGGAAACTGAGGCACAGAGAGCTTAACTAGGTTGACCAGTCATAGAGTCAAGAAGTGGGGGGCTGAACCCAGGCAGTCTGTGCACCCAACCACAACAATTGAGCTGATTGTCTCAGGGGAAATGATATTTAGGAAGATCTGTCTGCCTAAGGTTTGTCTGAGGAACTAAAGGAAGGGTAGATAGAACAGAAGGCTCCACAGTGCTCCAGCATCAGATATCCCAGGGCCGGAGGGGACGGAGGGGCAGGGGTGGGGGTGTCACTGCCAGTTCCTGCGAGCAGCAGGGGGCAGCAGAGGGCCACAGAGCCCAGCGGCCCCCAGCCTGGCTACAAGGTGAACCTGTAAACTCCTGTCCCACCCCCCCATTCCCAGCTGGCCCAAGACCTCTTACAGGTGACAATGCCAAACTTCTTGGCATTTCACTTTCAAAATCCAATACTGCTATACTCTATTTTATTTGTAAATGGGTTTCAGGTCTTACAAGAATGAAAAATGTGTAACTTGCCCTAAACCCTCTGTTTCAAACTCAAAATACTCTCTTAGGACTGGTATCTAATTCTCAGAGAAAGTGTTTTAAAATTAAAATTAAGCAACACATTTAAATGCTATTTCCAAGCTTCTGACAGGTCTGAAACTTCTTGAATACCGACACCATTAATCCACAGACATCAAAATTGTGTTATTACCTTAAATCATCCAAAATCATTGTTTGGGGTGAAAAAAAAAAAAAAAAACAGGATAGGAGATAAAATTGTCAGGATAAGAAAAAGAAAATCTCTTTGAAGAAAATTTCCTTTGCATGGTTTAAAAGAAAGACTCAAAAAATTAAAAATAACTGATCTGGAATTGTGCAATTTCATACTTAACTCAGGCTTTGTTAAATAAGCAGAAAAATTAGACATTATAGGTTTGTGATTCACTCTTGGAAAAATGTGATTTCTTATTTCCCAGGAGAAGAGCTTTAAGAGCATCAATAGATAGCTCTGGGTATCAAATATTTCTCCATTATTGTGAGTAAATTATATTTGGATCAAAATCAGATGGATTAAATTTCCCTTCAAATACCCAAGAGATTTCAAAAATACAAGGAAATGTGTCACATATCCAAAAACAGTATTTTATCCTAATACCCCCATGGAAATACCTCTCCATTAAAATATTAGCCAGAAAACAAAACTAAAGTTTTAGATTTTTACTAAATTCAAAGTAACTTGTTAAAACGAGATTGTCATTTGTCGATGCTACAATGAAATTCATAATCCTCCGTGCCCTTTAAAAATCTTGAAAATGTGGCTTTACATTTTTAATTTTAAAATGGAAAAAACTGTATCTAAATAAATGATAACTTGGATAGGAGTCACAATTTTATTTAAATGCTAAATATACAACAAAGAATATAAATATGGTTAAGCACTTCCAAATTCTTGGTAAATGCACCCCCTTCCCCCATCAGCGCCACTAGATTCAAGGCTTAATTATTCTCATCTGCGTTATTTTTGTCCTCCTGACTAGACTATAAACTCCTTAAGAGCGGAAATTTATCAACTGTTAACTATTAAAGTTAACTTTAAAGTTAACTATTAACTGTTAACTATTAAAAGTTATTAACTTTTTTAATTATCCGTTAGCACCGTGCTGAGCACATCTTTGTGTTCAGTAAACATTGACAGAATTTCCACTCTGGTCAAGGCACCTTGGTATGTGCTCCCAGGCTCAAATGGTAAAGCTGACACAGTTCTTGCCTTCAGAGGTGACCACAGGAAGGACCCCTTCCCCAAGTCCTATTGCTCCTCATCATCCCCTCCCCTAGCTCTTTCCTACCTAGCTTGGTGCTCAGTTGAAGCCCCAAGGTCAATGTGTACAAAGCCCACTGTCTTGGTTTGAGAAGGTTCCTCCTCAGGATTTTGAAGTCGAAGGTGAGCCCCTCAGAACACGGATGTTCGCTAGGACCCACAGCAAACAGAAATGCTCCACCTGTTTCATGGGAGAAAAGATTTAAATTCTCTTAAAAGGAGGAAGAAAGAAAGGAGGGCTGGGAGGAGAGGTTGGGCGGCTACGCCCTGCAAACTGTGGAGGGCCAGACAGAAGCCCAGACGCTGGGGGGCAGGATGGCCCAGACAAGGTCCCCGCTTTCTGTGTCACATCAACACAGCCCAGATTTTAAACGAAGTCTGGACATCCTCATGTGTTACCGTGGAGGTTTTGGAAGAAAATGCTAAAGGGATCAATTCAGCGTGAAAGCAACAGTAGATGGGGGTGCAGGAACGCAGACTGTGACAACATGAACGGACACACGTTTAGGGAAACCTCATGGAGAGCTTGTGGCATAGAACTGGGGTTTGAACTGATGAGCAGGGGGCTCCAAATGACAGATAGATGGCATAAGTCAGCTATAGGACACCAGGCGCAGACCCCCACAGGGGCCCAGGCCTCCACGCGGAACCATCCAGAGCAGCCCTCGCTCCCCTGTGATCAAACCCCTCCTGATGCCGTCCTATGACTGCCCTCAGCTGGATTTGCCTGGCCCTCCTCTTCCCTTTGCTTCGATCTGTGTCATGACATCCAAACTTGGCCTGACTCTGCCTTCTGTTCACTACCTCTCTGTCAAACCAACAGTGTCTCAGGACTATGCCTCCCTGCATTCTGCAGCCTGGGAGACCGAGGAGACTAGTCTTTGGGAGGGAAAGCTGCTAATCCACGTCACACTCAGACACAGCTGCAGGCTGGCACACAACCAACCTCCGGCCAAGAGCAAGGTCCACGCACAGCCCACCGCAGCTCCCTGAGGACACTACCTCTCCGCCCCTCCTCCTCCGTGAAGCCTGCTTCAAGAATTCAGATGGGGAAAACATGCTTGGTCTCTTTAAGAAATTTCAGGAAGAAAACTAGAGTTTTTTAAAAATCCATAAGAAGCCATCCCATCAAAATGAAATAATAATAAGGAAGGATGAAGTTAGTTCAGAGGCAGGGATATGGGTTCACGGTTGCCAAAGTAACTTCCTGCAGATTAAGAGACTGTCAGGTCGTAGCTGCCATGCGCAAGCCTCCACTTTCTTTCTTTCTCTGGCTTTGCCTCCAGAGGAAAAAAAAAAGAACAGAGAGAAAGACGAAGGGGAAAAAAGCAAGTGAGGCCATGCAAGGAAGACGCAGGGCTCAGAGCTACAATTCATGAGCTTCTGAGGGACGGAGATTTATTCTGAAGGGAACAGAGGAAGTGCTAAGTATAACACAAAGAAAGCACTTGTGGGTCGGTGGGAATGGAAAAAGAACCTTCAGGAATTTTGCTCGCAAGCACTTTTTATAGGTAAGTGAATGTGTGACCAGAGAAGGTAAGTAAATTGCTCAAAGCTGCACAGCAAATTAGTAGCAGCACCAAAACCCAGAGCGCCTGAGTCCGCCCTCAGGAGTCATCCCACAGGGCTGCAGGAGAGCAAGTGTGGCCATGAAGGGAAGGCTTTAAGTGGCTTTATCGGCTTTGGATGAGCCGAGAATCCTGCAGTTATCAGCTCTGAAGCACCAAACATGGAAGACTAATAAAGGTTTTCTTTAAAGTTGGGGGCAGGGGTACGGGGACCAAAACTTCTATGATGCAACACTTAGCAATAGTTGAGTTTCACAAAAAAGCAACTAGTTTATACATACGAAAATGCTATTGCTTCTAGTGGGAAATGAATAACGGTGGTGACATCTTAATGGAAAGGTTTGTTTTTCTAGAAAAAAAAAACAGAAGCATGGATCATATGCTGAGCCAGGCACTACCGGTCACCTGGTTCCTGAAATCTACCCCTGTTGGTGGGGGCGGGGGAGGGATACAAAAAGAGAAGCCAACCCCAGGCTTCCCAGGGGCTGCACAGGCAGGAGCCACCCCGCGGCAGGACCTTTGCTCTCGGCCAAGCTGGCTTGGGACGGCTGCTTTAAAACTGGTGGTTCTGGTTCACTTTCCATTCAAGACAACCCTTGAGTTAAGGACAAGGAGGGCACCTATATTAGTTTAGTTACAAGAGAAAAAATCCAAGTTAAACTGGCTTAACCAAAGAGAGAGAAAGAGAAATGGAGACATGGTTCTCCATCGAAGTATCCCAGAAAATGCAGAAGAACGGGGCTACAGGAAGGGCAGGAGTGAAGTCAGCTCTTAGGAGCCGACAGGCTGGGAGCCGGGAAGGCAACCAGGACCAGCTACCGCTGCCTTCTGCAGGTGCCTCAGACCTTCTCAGGGTGGAGGCCACAGCTGCCGCCAGCCCAGAGGGTCACAGGCAGTAGCTCCCACCCCCACTGAAGCAAACAGCCCCGAGAAGGAGGCACGGCCCAGGCAGGGCCAGGTCCCCACGGGGGTCAGCAGGTGTGGAGGGCAGAGTCCCAGGGACCAGTCTGGCTTGGGGACGGGGTCGCCAGGGAGCACCCAAATTCCAGCTTCCAGCCTTGCCTCCAACATGGTTTTTATACTCTGCAGCAAACTAGCGAAGGAGGGAAGGGGGGAAAGAAGAAGAACGAAAAATGAAGTCTTGAAACTGTAGAGACATCTTCCATGTACTCAACTCTCCCCATCTATTTTTAGTAGAGATGGGGTCCCATTCTTGCTCAGGCTGCTCTCGAACCTGTGAGCTCAAGCAATCCCCTCGCCTTGGCCTCCCCAAGTGCTAGGATTACAGAAGTCTCTCCCATCTTTAAAAACTACATCCCTTTTGAACTTAAGTGACTGTTGCCTTATTTCATTTCCTTTCCAGCCAAGCTGTTGAAAGAGAAGCGGGATCGGGCTGCTCCTCCCCACTGCTCCCCACCAGCCACGGCCACTGGCTCTGCCCCCTCCTCAACCATCCCTGTTGCCAAACCCAATAGTTGTGGCTCACTATCCCTTTCCTCTCGATAATCACTCCTCTCTCAACTTCTGGAACACTCCTTTGCTTTTCTAAAGACTATTCCCTTATATGTCCTTAGAGGTGCCTCACACTCTAGTCTTAAACATTGGGAACCCACAACACCCCTGGGTCTTCTGTGCGCCCTCTCGGAGCCACATGCTGTGCCCTGGGAAAGACGTGGGCTCTGGGGAAATGCGCCAGGGAAACGAGGCGCCTTGGGGCTGACCATCACAGCCTTGGCCATGCAGAGGGAACCTCCGAGCCGTGGCCTGGTCTCTTCTACTGACGGGAGCTCACTGGCCCACAGAGCGAAGTGCATGTAAGCAGCTGGCCTGGGCAGTGAGGAAGGGCCCCAGCTCCAGGAAGTGCAGGGAGTGGAGGCTGTGTCCCCGCACACACACATCGGCCACCAAAAGTCGTCTGAGAGACTCTCTTTTCCCAAAAGATGGGAGGATGGGAGGAGTACAGGTTTAAGTATTAATCAACCTCCCTGCCGCTGGGGTAGATCCAGGGCCAGCCCATCCAAAAGGAAGGTTGGAACTCATGTTGGGTCAAAGTCAGTGAGCAACTAAGGTCTGGCTGCCTCCCAGCCCCACACTGCGCTCTTCCAGGGAGTGAGGTGATGGGACGGGGCCATCAGCTATTCGTATGAAACAGGACAACCGCATGGCAGTAAGCTGTGCCCTAAATGTCCCCACTGAATACACCACACTGCAAGAAGCCAGGTGCCACTCCAGGCTACCTCCCCCCCCCCCGTGTTACCTACTCCCAGAAGTACCCATGTGAAGTAACAGCTGATGTCTGTGTTGTACAAATGAACAAAACCGAGGCAAATTCATCCAAAGTCATGCAGCTCTTAAGCACATGAAGTGTTTCAGACTCACTGTCCAAACCCGAGTGTCAATCCACCCAACCAACTGCTCCTTCTGGAGAGAATGCTCTTCTGAAGCCCGCCTGTTTGTACGGAGGCCGCGAACGTCTACCTGTGGTCAGGAAAGGTCCTGCCGAGAGTGGTTATAAACAAGCCTCCGTTCCCCGGCATCACACACCACGGCATAAATGAGTTTCCATATCTTGGTATTAAGAAAAGAGAGGAAAGTGGTACCCTGGGGAGAAAAATATGAATGATGCTAAAGGAACACAGCAACCTCAATAAATCCAGAGATGAATATTGCAATGTGATCTCTGCAGAGGTTATACCAGGACTCAGAATGGAAAGGAAGTTCTCCATGCAACTTGTTAGATCATAAAATCATCTTCTCATTCTAGAACATAAAACAAATTTTTTTTTTTATGTAAACTCAACCTGGGAGAAACTGAAGATAATGGTGGATTTTTTTTTTTTTGAGACAGAGTCTCACTATATCACTCCTGGTAGAGTGTCACGGCATCACAGCTCACAGCAACCTCAAACTCCTGGGCTTAAGCGACTCTCTTACCTCAGGGTCCAAGTAGCTGGGACTACAGGCGCCCACCACAACACCCGGCTACTTTTTGTTGTAGCTGTCATTGTTGTCTAGCTGGCCCGGGCCGGGTTCGAACCCACCACCCTCAGTGTACGTGGCTGATGCCGTAACCACTATCCACTATGGGCGTTGAGCCAATGGTGGATCTTTTTAAGATATTTTCTTCTGTCATACTGGGAGCCATTTCCTCCACTCACCAATAGTCTTACATATTTGTAGAAAGATTTCTCTTCCATAAATATTGAACACAGATTGTAATGCACATGCTAAGAACTCAGCTCCTGTCTTCTAACTATTTGGAAAGTCAGCCACTGGGCATATACAGCAGTCATAATCAAATTGCTAAAGATGGATGGTTTCTCCTGGAAGGTAAGTTAAAAACATAGCATCCATGTATTGAGATTCATTAATATTAATATCTATTGACCTGAAGTATACTAAAAGGATTTTATTGAACAGACAACTTCCAAACATAATATTACACCAAGTATAAGCTCAATCATTCACTCATTTAACCAATAGTTATTGTGTAACATAAACATGCCTAGGTACAGGGGATCTGAATCAGTAAGGGAGCCCTCACCTAGCTCACAACACCATTACAGAAAAAATATACACATACATTAAAGTTAAATCACTATGATGGAATTAAACAATAAAAAGGCAACATGTGAAGTCTTCAAACAATATGACTGCATACTGAGTGAGAGGTAATGAAAGTAAGTGTTAGGAATCCACAGGGGAGGACAAACGGGTTAAGGCAGAAAGAGTCTAAAGGCCTCGCCAAGGGAGGAGGAAGTGATGGGTAAGAAGTTTGCGAAGAAAGATGGGTAATATCAACAAGAGCCATGCCCCGGAATAAAACGTGTCCACAGAGATGCAGGCCGTAGTCTCTCTCCCAACTAATAATCCATAAACACAAAACCACAATAGTTTACCTGCCAGTGATCAAAGGAGCATATTCACTTATTTCCCAACCTAAGGACCCAGGTCATTGTTTATCTCTCCACCTGCTAATTTTCAGCAAAGTAAAAAAACTTGTTGAAGCTAAACACTTTACAACTCCCTTAGAGGAAACAAAATGTGAACATGCAACTACAAATTAAAGTCATCGCACCCCCTAGATCCTGCACAGATCACTTAAGTCCCTTCTCGTTCTGTCGTGCGAACATTCGGAAATACAGCAAAGCAGACAATGGTAAGAGAATCGGGTCAGGAAAGAAGATTCCCACCACAAAGTACGTGTAATGCCAGCAATTCATCAATTAAAACAATCAGCTACCTCTATGGAATAGCTAAAATCCAAAGCACTGATTAACACCAAGTGCTGGTAAGGATGTGAGCAACAGGCGTCCCCTTTATTGCTGGCGGGAATACAGAACGGTTCAGCTACTTTAAAAGACAGTTTGGCAGGTTCTTATAAAACTAAACATCCTCATGACATATGACCCCAAAATCACACTCTTTGGCATTTACCCAAATGGGTTAAAAACTCATGTCCACACAAAATGTGCACAAAAATACTAACAGAAGCCTCATTCATAATTGCCAAAGGAATAACGTGGAATGACAGACCTCCCTATAAGTGATCCACAAATCCATTCAATAGGTGAATGGATAAACAAACTGTAGCCTATCCACAAAAAGAAATAACAAGTAACTCAGCTACCAAGCTGGGGAAAGATGTAGCAGATACTTAAATCATATTGCTAAGGGAAGGAAGCCACCAGTCTGAAAGGCTACAGGGGTGTCCAACCCTTTTTTCTTCTCTGCTACCATCAGAAGAACAAAAGTTGTCTTGGACACACATTAAATACACAAAGACTAACGGAAGCTGATGAGCAAAAGCAAAGGAAGGTCCGTGCGTGTTTTTCATGATATCCAGTGCCGAAGAAAAGCGAAACAGTCCTCAAATAATCTGTATGGGGCCACAGGCTGAACTCCTAGATACCGTATAATTCCAAAAATATGACATTCTGGAAAAGGCAGAACTGCAGAAATGATAAAAATGTTCAGTGGCTGCTAGGGATGCTGGGGGGGGGGGGGGGGACAAACGGATGAACCCCACAGGGTTTCCATGGCGTGAAGCTATTCTGTGTTATGCGGCAACGGGAGACATATGAAATAACCCGTTGGACAAAACCCGTCTACTTTACCATGC